>JANHMN010001080.1:0-12990 GCA_030674055.1 Rhabdomys pumilio
AATCCATTATAAAGTAGCATTTAACAATAGCTCATTAATATAGTTTTATCCAAGGTTTTATGAGTTGTGTTTTGTGCTACTGTACATATTTGTGACACAAGTATAGATGTATGTTCTTGTTATATATGTGAGAACTGTAAGATCATGGTGTGAATGGGTTTGACATCACTTGCTTACAGAGCCTAATTCTTGTTTTTCTATCATATGCTGTTTCCTCAAGGTAGTTTCATATTTGGTATCCAGTTTTCCTTCCTATGAGTACACACTGGGTTAGACTGGCATCATTTGACTTGGGGGTTACCTTCTTTGATTCTTTAATGCATTAATCACAAATGTAGCAATGTTCTGAAATATTGGGCCATTAATCTATCAATTTCAACAAGACAATTCATTCAAAGCAACCATCAGAGCTGATAATATTGTCCTCAAAAGTGTAAGCACAAAATTAATTTATTTGCTATAGTAATTAAACAAAAACTTATCTTCCTCAAAATTTGGAATAGACTTATAAATAAACCCACTTGGGTATCACAAAATGTAAGCTGCAATAAATGAAGTTTAAGTTAAATTTAAACCTACAATTATATAGTAGAAATATTCCATATATTATAGTCTTAATCCTATATGTTTACCTTCTGGTCAATGTAATGATTAAAATTTTGTTAAAATTTTAAATAAAATTATATATGGTACATTTTAAAATTAAACTTAAGGAGATCAACAGATGTCTCGGTGAACAAGAGCCCTTGCTGCACAGATGTGAGAACCTCAAGCCAAAGCATAAGGATGTTGCATCAACGTTGAGGGATAGAGTCTGGTGAATTCTGGAGACTTATAGACTCCCTTAAGTAGTTTGAAGAGCATGGGAGATCTTTCCATCTTTTGAGACCTTCTTCGATTTCTTTCTTCAGAGATTTAAAGTTCTTGTCATACAGATATTTCACTTGCTTGGCTAGATTCACTCCAAAGTATTTTATATTATTTGTGACTATTGTGAAGGGTGTCATTTCCCTAATTTTTTTTCTCAGCCTGTTTATCCTTTGAGTAGAGGAAGACTACTAATTAGTTTGAGTTGATATTTTATCCTGCCACTTTGCTGAAGTTGTTTATCAGGTTTAGGAGTTCTCTGGTGGAAGTTTTAGGGTCACTTAAGTATATTATCATATCATCTGCAAATAGTGAAAATTTGACTTCTTCCTTTTCTATTTGTATCCCTTTGACTTCCTTCTGTTGTCTAATCGCTCTGGCTAGGACTTCCAGTACTATATTGAATAGGTAGGGTGAGAGTGGACAGTCTTGTCTAGTCCCTGATCTTAGTGGGATTGCTTCAAGTTTCTCTCCATTTAGTTTGATGTTGGCTACTGGCTTGCTGTATATTGCATTTACTATGTTTAGGTATGGGCCTTGAATTCCTGATCATTCCAAGACTTTGAACATGAAGGGATGTTGAATTTTGTCAAATCTTTCTCAGCATCTAGTGAGGTGATCATGTGGTTTTTTTCTTTGAGTTTTTTTATATAGTAGATTACATTGTACACACACATACACAACACAACCATATAAATAAATAAATAAGTAAATAAATAAATAAATAAATAAATCAGCTTGAATTAAATAAAAGATTAAAAGCATGAGAAGATATTTAATATCATCTAAGTTCTAATTCACTTGGATTATTATTTCCCAAAAACTGTTCTGGCGGTGCACGCCTTTAATCCCAGCACTTGGGAGGCAGAGGCAGGCGGATTTCTGAGTTCGAGGCCAGCCTGGTCTACAGAGTGAGTGCCAGGACAGCCAAAGCTATACAGAGACAAAAAACAAAAAACAAACAAACAAACAAACAAACAAAAAACTGTAATGGTTCTTGTCCCATCCAGCGGGCAAAGTTATTACAGGGTCCCTGAGTAGCCACCACCTGAAAGAGACACGGGTGGGAAAGAGAAAGGAGACCAAGCGGCGAAGAATGGACAGAGTCAGTCTAGCTGTTGTCAAGGTCTCATTTACTAGAGGCAAGGCTTGCAGTATATAAGCAAAATTAAAACAGGGAAGTAAAAACACCCATCCCCGCCCAGTGTCCTTAGTCCAGTTATCTATGGCTCGAGGCTGTTGCTTATCTTCATCATTGGAAGTTCACATTCTGAGGAAGTTCTGAGGTCCAGCTGTGACATTCCTGGAACTGTGAAGGTTGCGCCTTTTCTGGAAAGCCTCTGTCCTTTGGCTGACCCCGGCAGCCTAGGGGTCTCTGGTCTCCAACAGGTTCTAATACTATTGACAAAATGAAATTTTAATTAATTTTTTTTGAAATTGCCATTGAAATTATATTTTTATCTTGTAGAATCTATATACATTAAATGAGCATATTAGAACATACATACACATATATATGTACACACACATATGTATGTTCAGAATGGTTTGACTTGGTTCTATATTTCTTTTTTTTAATTAGAATTTTTTTTATTATCAAATCAAAATTTTTACTTTTAACACAGGGTTTATGAACACGAAAATGCAGGATGTGGGAAAGGGGATGACACAGGAGGATAGGTTTTCAGAGGGAGTACAGATATCTTTCAGAACAGGGTATCAGCTGGGTAAAGGTTCAGGGGTCAGGTCACTATGACTCTGCCTGTGATTCACTTGTCCTTGTCTAATTTGTTACTATCTACCAAGGCTGCCTATTTGCAAGTTCTTTGACTACTCAGGCTGGTAGATTTCCACAAAAGCTGCCTGTTTACAGTAGTTTATAGCTATCTGTTTTAGTGTTTTTCCATAGAGACCCAAGACTTTGTGTTAGCAGGCATGTATGTCAGGCCTATTGCTGATTTTAGGCTTATGGCTGATTTTAGGCCTTCAGTGTATAAGCAAGGCTGTCCCTGACATCTCCTTTCTCCAAGTATAGAAAAGCTGTGGAGATTCTAATCTTACCAAGGCAGGGATAGAAGCCTGACCTCCAGTAATTAAAGGGGACCTTGTAATAGCTCTGGTCCTCCTGTCTTTGTCCAGTGAGGCATGAGGGCCATACCCATCCAGATGTCTTTTTCCTGGAGAGGGGATATTTTTTACATCAACCCCTATGCACTAAGGCTTGTCCCTCAGGGAACCCAGAAACTTATTTTTAACTTTTATTTATATTCTCTTGCAGTGCTTAGCCTCACAGCCTAAGCAAGAATTCAGATCGCCAGACAGAGGGAATTCTGGGTGGCCCCTCTCTGCTTAGTCTAGGGGCAGAAGTCCCCTCTTTTAGGTTGGGTGGAGATGGGACTTGGGAACACCCTGGATAGAGTAACAACTTCATCTAGAGTCTTGTGGTCCTTCATAGCTAACTTATGATAATGTATCTGAATAAATTTTGCTATCAGATTATCTATCTGTTGTTTCACAAAGTTAGTCAGCCTATTTAATGCCCAGGGACCAAAGGAAATAAGCAAAAATAACCCAATTAATGGTCCCAAGATGGAAGGAAGTAGTCTTAACAATCATGGAGAGGTTGAAGACCAATTCTTGTACAAGCTCTCATCTTTCTCTTCCTGTCTCTTTTTCTCTTTCTCTTTTCTCAAGACCTTCTCTGGCCTTTTTCATGCTCTCTTTAATCATCCCTGTATTGTCTATGTAAAAGCAGCATTCTTCTTTAAGGGCTGTCTACAGTCTAGGGCTGTACACAGTCTTTTCTATTGTAAAAGAGAAAATCAAGTCCAATAAAGTTTTTTGCAATTTTTGGAGATTGCATCAGTGAAACGAGGGATTTCTTCAGATTAGTGATGTCAATTTATAGCTGTTTGATGTCCTTGTCAAAGGCCCATTGGAGGTCTGAGTAATATAAGTCTGGAGGCCAGCATCAGGATTAGAACTCGTAACAGCAGACATCACGGGTGATTAATTTTCTCCCAGAAAGGAAAAAAGAAGGGAATTCTCAGGGAAATTTCTCTTCTCTGGATGTCAATTGTTATTAATCTTATTTATAATTGGGCCTGGTTTTGTGGGGGTATCTATTTAATTCATTAATCTTTTTGGTGGCCATTTAGTTGTGCCTTCTGTGGTATCAAACAGGCTTATCAGTCCCTGGCCCTATATAGGAATTGGATCCTGGCCATTGCATTTAAGGGTAAGACGGTCCTTCCACATAGTTGTGGCATAGTTTTTATTGGTCTCAGCAATGCCAGAAGCAATCAGTGGCAGATTTGCTGGGGAGCTTTCAGTTTTAGATAGTTAAGAGTAACAAGGCATGCTTCTTCCACCCTCAGAGAGTCATGAAGACACTATTTAAAGAAATATAATTCTTTATTGATAATCTCTTTTATCAAAGGACTATTATAAAACAGCCAACAATTAATCAATTTATATATCAATTAATGAGAGCTTCTTCTACTTTTTATAAAATTACTCCTTCTTTGTCAATTAATTGTTGAGGGAAATTAGGATTTGCATCTCTCTTGAGAATGTTAAACAGAGACATAAATTCTTTTGTGAAGAGCTTAAAATAATATCTTAGCCAATAAGCATCTCCTGGAAACTTTTGAAAATCGTTTGAAATAAGTAAACTATCTTTTTTTTTTTTTATTTTTTGCCAGACCCATTATCTGTTTTTTTATTGGATATTTTATGTATTTACCTTTCACTATTATCTCCTCTTCTTTTCTCCCCCAAAGCCCCTTATCTCATACCCCCTCTTCTAATTTTTATGAGGATGTGCTCCCACCATTGTCCCAATCTTGCCTCCCTGCTCTTGCATTCCCCAACACTAGGGATCCAAACTTTCAGGGACCATGGCCTTCCACTTCAACTGATTCCTAATGAGGCCACCCTCAGTTACCTATACAAAGTGTGGTCTATGTATTTGTGTCTTAGGTATTGTGAGCTTTTGGGCTAATATCCACTTATCAGTGAGTGCATGCCATGTATGTTATTTTGTGATTCATTTTGAAGAAGGTACAATGAGGTGCTGAGCAAAAAAGGTATATTCTTTTGTTTTAGGGTGAAATGTTTTATAAATGTTTGTTAAGTACATTTGGTTCATAACTTCTGTTAGTTTCACTGTATCTCTGTTTATTTTCTGTTTCCTTGATCTGTCCATTGCTGAGAGTGGGGTGTTGAAGTCTCCTACTATTATTGTGTGAGGTGCAATGTGTGCTTTGAGCTTTAGTAAGGTTTCTTTTATGAAAGTGGGTGCTCTTGTATTTGGCACATAGATGTTTAATATTGAGAGTTCATGTTGGTTGACTTTTCCTTTGACGAGTATGAAATGTCCTTTCTTATCCTTTTTGATAGCTTTAAGTTGAAAGTTGATTTTATTCGATATTAGAATGGCTACTCCAGCTTGTTTCTTAGGACCATTTGCTTGAAAAATTGTTTTCTAGCCTTTTACTCTAAGGTAGTGTCTATCTTTGTTACTGAGGTGGGTTTCCTGTATGCAGCAAAATGCTGGGTCCTGTTTGCATATCTAGCCTGTTAGCCTATGTCTTTTTATTGGATAATTGAGTCCATTAATGTTAAGAGATATTAAGGAGAGGAGATTGTTTCTTCCTGTTATTTTTGTTAACAGTGGAGGCACTATTTGTGTGGTTATCTTCTTTTGGGTTTGTTGGAAGAGGCTTACTTTCTTGCTCTTTCTGGGGTATAATTGCCCTCCTTGTATTGGTGCTTTCCTGCTATTATTCTTTGTAGTGCTGGGTTTGTGGAAAGATATTGTGTAAATTTGGTTTTGTCATGGAATATCTTGGTTTCTCCATCTATGGTAATTGAGAGTTTTGCTGGGTATAATATCCTGGTGTGGCATTTATGTTCTCTTAGGGTCTGTATGACATCTGTCCAGGATCTTCTAGTTTTTTTAGAAGACTTCTCTGGTGAGAAGTCTGGTGTAATTCTGATAGGTTTGCCTTTATATGTTACTTGGCCTTTTTCTTTTACTGCTTTTAAAATTCTTTCTTTGTTTTGTGCATTTTGTGTTTTGATTATTATATGATGGGAGGTATTCCTTTTCTGGTCTAGTCTATTTGGCGTTCTGTAGGCTTCTTGGGTGATTACAGGCATCTCATTCTTTAGGTTAGGGAAGTTTTCTTCTATAATTTGTTGAAGATATTTATTGGTCCTTTAAGATGGGAATTCTCACTTTCTTATATTGTAGAGTGAAAAATTATAAAGACCATTTTATAAAATATATACAGGCTCACTAGTTCCAAGAAGGCGGAACTAAATGTAAGATTTCAGGACAGTGAAGGAACTGAATGTAAGATTTCAGGCCTTCACTGCCCTGGGATACATCCCATCCCCATCCCGGGAAGAGTATTAACATTCCTCAAGCCTCAGGGAAAATAACCCACCTGTGGGTGGGGAAGGCCCAAAGCAGGAAGACACATTCCTAACAACAAAGAAAGATGCAAGTCATCTAGTTGGTTCCAAGAACTAACTAACTTTCCACTGTTCTTGGTTATCCCTCCCACCCCAACTTGAGGTCTTCCCAGTGTTACAGCCTGCTGTTGTTCAAATTCTGTAATGCAATCAATCATGTGTAACCACATGAAAATTTTTTCCTTTCCCCAACCCTTGCTATAAAAAGCTCCTTAGCCCGACACTCTGGGTCAAAATTCTGTTCCTGCATGGACGAGCAGTTTTGACCTTGGCTAGCCAACTCTCTCTCCCCAATAAACCTCTGCTAATTTCATCTAGGTACGGTGTCTTGAGATTTTTGAGTAGCTGTGATTTCCTGAGACTTGAGTAAGGGTCCCGAGTTTGGGGGTCTTCACTATACCTATTATCCTTAGGTTAGGTCTTCTCATTGTGTCCTGAATTTCCTGGATGTTTTGTGTTAAGAACTTTTTGCATTATGTGTTTTCTTTGACAGTTGTATTAGTATTTTCTATGGTATCTTCTGCACCTGAGATTCTCTCTTCTATCTCTTGTATTCTGTTGGTGATATTTGCATCTATGACTCCTGATTTCTTTCCCAAGTTTTCTATATCCCTAGTATTCTCCCTTTGTGATTTCTTGATTGTCTCTACTTTCATTTTTATGTCCTGGATGGTTTTGTTTAATTCCTTCACCTGTTTGATTGTGTTCTCTTGTAATTCTTTAAGGGATTTTTGTGTTTCCTCTTTAAGGGCTTTCACCTGTTTATCTGTGTTCTCAATTTATTTGAGGGTGTTATTTATGTCCTTCTTAAAGTTCTCTATCATCGTCATTAGAAGTGGATTTTAGATCTGACTCTTGCTTTTCTGGTGATATGGGTAATTCAGGACTTTCTAATGTGGGAAAACTAGGTTCTGATGAAGCCGAGTACCCTGGGTTACTGGTGCTTGTGTTCTTGCGCTTGCCTTTTGCCATCTGGATCTCCTAGGTGCTACCTGAGCTGTCTCTGACTAGAGCCTTGTCTTTCCTATTTTCTTGGTTGTGTCAGAACTGTTTGGGATGGGTGTTGCTGCTGGGGTTAAAGCTGAGGTCCAAGATCTGCTCAGTGTTCAGGCGGAAACAGGAAGGAACCAGTGTTATGGGCCAGGAGTGAATTCCTGGGTCCCTGTGGGTCCCAGTTACTCCCTGTTTGGGTAGAGTATTGCTGTCTCCTGACCTGAGATACTGCCCAGGTTAGAACTCCTGGGAGCCCTGTCACCTCTGGGTTTTGTGAGGTTGGGTACAGAGATGCCTCGTGAGATCTGGTCTGTGCCCAGGCCCAGACAGGAAGTAACAGGTACTCCTGCCCAGAAATGAATTCCTGGGTCCCAGTGGGTCCCAGTTACTTTCTATTTGGTGTGAGTGTTACTGCCTCCTTACCTAAGATACTGCCTAGCTTAGAGCTCCTGAGAGCCCCACTTCCTTTGGGTTCTGTGAGATTGGGTGCAGAGCTATCTCCCAGGATCTCTTAATTAATTTTTTAAGAAATATAATTATAATACATCCCCCTCACCCTTTCCTACTTGCAGTGCTTCCCACATACCTTTGAATTTGCTTCCTTATGAAATCATGACCTCACTTTCTCTCAATGTTATATGTATATTATAATTATATCTAAATTATCATATATAATTTTATCAATACAATCTTGTCAGTCCATTTAGTGTTACTTGTATGTGTATTACTGTTGGGCTGGCAGGTTTTTTATCAGATAACAATTAAGAGCTCATGCCTGGGAAAGACTATTCCTTCTATATTATCATTCCTCTAATTCTTTGCCTATACATTTCTCTCTTGCACATTTGCTGTATATTGGTGCATGTCTTAAATGTTGAACATCTTATTTAGTCAGCTGTATTATTGAGGTGTCATGGGTGGAGTTTTACTGTCATTTCACACCACATGATCTCACTTTAGACAGCTGGTCATCTGGTTGTTACAGTGTGAGTATTTTGTCTCCTCTCCCAGGATCTTCACTGAGTCTTAGGTTCTGTGTTGTAGTGGTGTCAGAAGGGTTGGATAGGCAACTATCATTAGATTGATACCAATTATCAAAATATAAATTAAAATATTCCTCTTTTTGTCCTATACTATAAATACATGGGAATTAAAAACTCCTCCCTGAAATATTCTTAAATTTTACTAGATGTTTCATCAGATAGACCAGTACTTTATTCTATCCCAGTTTCTAGAATATGCAATACATGCTGGTAGGAACTGCCACAGACTGCTAGCAGATCATTCTGTTAATGGTTCACTGCATATCTGCTCATCATATTTTCACAACTTTTTGTTTATTTTTATGTATTTTTTGAATTTGAGTTTTTTTTCAATAATCATTTTGCTTTTCCTCAAACTGTATTCTGAATTGAATTGAATCCCCCAGGATACTTGATTTTCTAAAATATATAACATCTATAATTGTGGATATTTTGGGTTACTTAGTGTTTTTTGATAAATTATAGACAGTATTTCTATATGTTCTGATGACATAAGAGCGTGTTAGAATTTTTTCTTTGTGAGTATCTTGGTATTCCCTCTCAATTACCTTGAGAATTTTTTCCCAGTTACTTATTTTTTAATTTTTACCACACATGCGATAGTTCACCACTGGTTTTGTATTATAATGCACTCATCACAATTCAAGTTTTTATTGAGGAAAAAATATCATTCTGAAGATGTTGAAACAAGACAGGGTAGTTATTTGAACAGCTTTAAGAATGAAATATCAAGATTCTATGAAATTGAATCTTCTTTAAAAAAAATTTAGAATTTTTCTTTGAAATAATTTAGTTAGCCACAATATCCAAAAATAACAGCAAATATTTTCTTATGATTTTTTCTGTGTCTCAAATACTAACATCTCATATATCTATAATAAATTTAATAAGAATATTAATAATATTGCTATGGCATTAGTGACTCAAATATAAGCATTATTTGAATTCAATAATTATCTTCCTTTAAATAAGTTTGTTTACATGTTTATATTCTCATAATTAATGTTATAAGAATATTCTTCCTCCAACTCCTCCCAGATTCTACTGACACTTCAGTTTCATGATACTCCCTCCCCCAACCTTTGGCTAAATATAACCATGGAAACAAGAAAACAAACAAACCACAGCAGTATACATACATTACCTGTTGAGAAGATTACTATAAGTGATATATAACCCACAAAGGGGTTTTTCTGTGAATATTATATATTACTTTGGTTTCATGCAAGAATAAAAAATAGATTATACGGCAAGTGAACATCAAAAACAAACAGTAATCATCTAATTTGATTTCTAAATAATAAAACTGGAGAAAAAAGAAACCAACTGAAAGAGGGGATACTTTCATGTCAAAAATAAAAAGAAGCAGTTTAAATGTCCCTGGCATGCAATACCTGGATATTCAGAGAGCTTTTTTTGTTTGTTTGGTCTTGGTTTTGATTTTTATACCTGGATTATGGGCATACATGCTATCTAGTTGAATAATATTATGTAACTGTGAGGTATGATTAAAGTATCACACACAAATCAAGTTTCAGGTCTTCAGTTCATATGAATGGATAGAATATTTGGCGATTTTGAGGCAATTTAGCAGCTCTATCCTAAGATTCTGCTTTGTAAGAGCACTTAGACATGAAATGTACTTACTTGCAGTTGTCGTTGTAGGTAGTGAGGCCTCACCAGCATTAGAGAAATGTACTAAAGCTTATAGTGATCAGACACTCCTGCACAATAAAGAATTACATATTGGTCATCAACTTCTTTTTGCTTTATAATACCTTAGCTTTCTAACCAATGGAACACTGAAGAGTGTAATGGCCTGCAGGAAATGCTAAGAACACTGAACTTGAGTGTCTTTGAAGTCTCTTGCAGTTCCATTATTCATGGGTCTGTGAATGCAGTACTTCACAGTTATTTAAATTTTATACTTTTGGTTTTAAAGCCATATTCCTAATATCCTTGGCTCAGCAAAGCTCTAACCAAGAGTCAGTTATCTACACTTTAAAGGTTGTTTTTATGTATCGTTTCAACTATTTTCTAATCAGTGGCTAACACATAAGAGATTTTAAATTATCAAATACAACCTGCTCTGTGTTTTAGTTATTTACTTCATGAATATATTATGATAAAATATCAATTTATTTCTAAAGCATATTTTCCATGAGTTCTAAAACCATTTTGAAAATAGCTTGATTGTATAATTTTATAGAAACTACCTTGGTGCTAGCTTAACTTTTTGCTGGGCTAGCACTTTGTCTTCAATCAAAATGTCTGAATTAAATATAGAAAACACTTCTGAGACACTAACATTTATGATGATCAAAACACAAGTTCAGGTGAATGTGGTTTAAGAGTAGAACCTCTCGTACACACAAGATATAACTTAATGAAAGTGAACTTCTGACCTGAATTAGTCTTCTCACATTAAAAGTGAATACTTTGTAAAGTTTGAATGATATCCTTTATGTAGAAGGAGCTAAGGTGGGAGGAGTAAGGAGAGGCAGAGAAAATGGAAGAACAGGAGCTAGAGAGGGCCGAGAAGTGGTAGGATGAAGAATCATGCAGGTATGAAAAACAGTCCTGGGTTACAATTTATATTAAGGTTAGCTAGTTGGGAAACAACTTTAATTGTATGGACATATTGTTATTGAGCATTACCAAACATATAAAGCCTTTGATTAATAATTAAGCATTAGAGTCTCATTTTTCTACCGGGCCCATGTGGATGGCGAGATGATCTGGGCTCAGCCCAGCTTTGTGGAGACAGCGTGGAAGATTGACAGAGACATCTCCAATGCTCGCATCTTGTGGGTGGCAGGGTGGATGGCTCTGGGCACCTGACCCTGCGGTCTGAACTGCGTGGCAGCAATCCGCAGCTCATGGTTGCAGGTCTAAGCTAGTCGGGAACACGGCGACTGGTTAAGAAAAGCCAGACTGAATGCCACTGATTTAAAGTGTTACTTCAACAAATTGTCAGTATTTTTCTATTTATATTTGTATGATACTGAAAACTTAATTTTCTCACTTTGACTAAATGTCTCAGTACTCATTCACACTCACAGTGCCCCAGAACTACTAAAGCTGATCAGCTTGTAGTTTGATAGTGATACAGTCTTTATCATGGATTGAATAAAAATACATATAAAAATCATTTAATTTTATATATCAGAATATTTACAAATCATTTACTATTATTAAATAATCATAGAATACATACACTATAATTATTGAGCTTTTGCAGAAGAGATAGCTGAGCAGTTAAGATTATTTTCTGCTCTTGCAGAAGATATGAGTTGAATTCTCAGCATCCATATAATAGCTTAGAACATGTAACTCCAGTTCCAAGAGAATCTACAGACTCTAATGGGCTTGAGGACACTGGATCTGAAAGGGTTGCATAGACATATATGCAAGTAAATTTCTATACATAAAATGATGATTTTTTAAAAAATTATCAAGTTGTTTGGAAGTTACAATTATATATTCATGTTAATGGTAAGTATTATGAATTTTTGAATAGTGAGTATATATTTGTAAACTGAATATATATTTAAGGTTAGATATGAAGTGTTCTTTCAAACCTCACCTCTTTAGTCAAAACTTATGTTTTTTATTCTCCCTTAGTGTCTCTTATATAAAACAGGAAAGAGAATAATAGTAAGTAGATTGGTGTCCTGCACTGTTGTAAAATGCAGTGATTTGCAGACAGCTATAGGGTTATAAGTGTTGCTGAGTTTGAATTAGTATTTGTGTATAAATACATTAAAAAATTGACAGGGACTGCAGATGAGGATTGCTCTCAATCTACATGCCCTGCATGGTCTCTGGATCTAAAATCTCCAGTCTGTTATTTTCTAAGTTAATTATAATATTCATTAGCATTTATGTATTTTAAGTCCACTTTGTCATAATTTGCATGAAAATTTCTAGGACTACAAAAATGAACAATATAGGAATTCGGTTTGTCACTAAAATGTTATATTTTTATCACTCCCTAGTTTAAAAACCATAATAATGCATTTATAAAGAGACCCGATAGCTTAGTTTGAAAATGTAAACAATTTATGATATATTGGCAATATGTGGGATATTTTTGTTTTTCAATATAACTATCAATGTTGTTAATTCAGAATCAATAGTAAAATAAATGTATAGTTGAGAATGAATTAGTCTCATGCATATCATGAATCCAGTAGAATTACTTATTATTTATCAAATTTAATAGTACTTTCTTTTGGAGCTGAATTTATAGGTGCTTCTGAGCTGCCTGAAATAGGTTGACACAGGCAGGCATCTCTCTGAGTTCAAGGACAGCCTGTTCTACAAAGCAAGTTCTAAAACAGCCAGGGTTACACAGGAAAAAAAAGTCTCAGAAAAAAATCAAAACCAACAAACCAATCAACTAACCAACCAATCAGAGTACTGTTAACCATATTGGCTGTCAGCACCCATTAACATTTTAATACAGACCAGCGTGCACTACCACCATTGACATGATATGCCAATTTGGTGTTCTTTGTTAACTACAAAATTCACCACATCAAGTTCTTTATTAGTGTCCCAGAATTACACCTCACCTTATTACTTTCAACCTTATTCTCACTGA
>JANHMN010001081.1:0-12955 GCA_030674055.1 Rhabdomys pumilio
GTATGTGTGTGTATGTGTGTTGTGTTTCTCTGTGTGTGTGTGTGTGTGTTTGTGTGCACATACATTTCACTGTGTAAGTGCAGAGGTCAGAGGACAACTTTCAGGAGTCAGTTCTCTCCGACTGCATGGGTCCTGGGGACCAAACTCTGATCATCATGCTTGGTAGCACGCGCCTTTACCTGCTGAGCCACCTCAACAGCCCTAGTACGTATTTATTATGCATATTTTTATGCATATATGTATATGTGTTTTAATCAAAGATATTTTTGCAGCACTTTTCCTAGAAGTAATCAACACCAAGAGTTATTACTGTTTTATTTATTTATTTTTTTTAACTTTGACTTTCTGATAAGAGTAACAGTCCAGGAGGGGCTGAATCCTGCGATCTGAAGTGTGGGTGTGGAAAACCGGAAGCATTATTGGTCTTTGGAGGGTCTGCTGTGGGAGTGGTGTGGCTCCTCTTTGAGGCACAGAATGTCAGTTATTCTACTCAAATGGGTGAGCTAGTTTAGGAGATAACTCGGTTTGTGAAAGTGTTTGCTGGGAGACCACGAGGGTCCATGTTTGGTTCCTAGAATCCATTTTTAAGAAACCATCCATGGGTGATACACGTTTATTATCCCAGAGCTGGGGAGGTGGAGACAGGAGGGACTCTGGGGCTCATAGACAGCAGGCCCGGTTATATCCTCCAGCTCTAACCCAGAGACTGAATGGCTCCTGGGGAAAGATAACCAAGGTTATCCTCTGGTCTCCACATTCACATGTGGTACATATGCATCTGCAGACAAACATGCCCATGTACATGTGTGTAAACACACACACACACACACACACACACACACACGCATGCACACACACATACACAGCAGGAAACCATTCCCCAACTTGTTCACAGAGATGTCAAGCAAGTAAGAAGAGAGATTCAAACATAAGAGGGTCTTGTCATTGGAGCCTTAAAGATGGAGGTAGGAGGCCAGCCAAGGAGTGTTGGTACTCTACAGAGCTGGAAACCAGAGTGCCCAGCGCCTCAGCTCAGAGAAACCCAATGTTATTAATAATCCGTACGGGCAGGGAAAAGAATTCTTCCTTTTATATGCTTCATTATACACTGGAGACACCTGAGTCAGACTTCTGGCCTACGATACTTCAGATTTCTGTATTTTCAGTAATTGGTTAGAACAGTGGTTATGGAATGAGTGTGGGCAAAGAAGCCACCTTTGAGTTGAGTCTGTTTCTGGTCTTAGAACATTGCTGGCATGTGGAATAAGGCAGTGCTGTATATCAAAACACTCATTACTGTCAGTGCAGGCAGTGGCCAGGCTACTGAAAATCGTGACTGAAAGGGCACATTTAAAGAGCGCTCAGAGTTGTATTTATTAGCATAGAATCTAACTTCATTTCCAGACTGGCTTAGGAGGTATGGGAAGCAGTCTTTTTGTTGACGTATTAAGTTTTTTTTTTTTTTAATTTTGTGAGTGAATTAGTCTTCTCTCTCTCTCTTTTTTTTTTCAGGTAAATGTCATATGTAAATACATCCACCGTAATCACCAGACCACCAGACCGCGTTGAGGCAATCGATCATTTGTCTTAGGAGAGCGATGTGCCCGGCAATTAGGTCAAGTTTGTATCAACTCTGTTTTTTCTTCCATGGCTAATTGAAATTTTGGTGGCCCTTTAAGTGCATCTGCTGTTAGTTCAGCAGGCTCTTCTCCTTGCTGCTCTTTTGGCTCCTGAGTGTTTCTTAGCCACTTCTCCCATGTAGTGTGTGTGTGTGTGTGTGTGTGTGTGTGTGTTTTGTGTGTGTGTGTGTGTGTGTGTGTGTGTGTGTGTAGGGTCTTCCAGAGTGCTCAAAGCCCTCAGTGCACTCAGGAGTCATCCAGATATGCAACAAGGAAGCCAGGGTTCTCTTGACTGGCTGCACCTGGTTCCTTGCCGGAGTTTACATCGTAGTACAATTTCCCTCCTTCAGAATAGGAGTTTTGGTTTTCAGAACATTAATGACTCAGAGAGGTAGGGTCTGAGATGGGATGGGCCTAGAGGAAGCCATCTTTTTTTGTCCCATCCTCCTCAGTAGACACCAGTTCTGTTTCCAGTTTGTACCCCAGTCTGCCAGACCCTTCCCTCCTTCAGCCCTTTGGTGGATGGAATTATATTCTTGCTAAATTCACAGGTTGAAATGCTAATCCCCTGACATGGCTGTGTCTGGAGACAGGTCCAATAAGAAGGCAACTAGGATTAAATTTAGGGGAAGTCTGACCTCTTTTAGGCAAAAGCATCACTAGAGTTATGCACAGCTAAGTGAATTCTTTTGATTCTTGCTTTCTGAATAATGGGGCTTATCAAACTCTTGTAAAGTGCTTTCTATCCTGGACCTGAAGCTCTGAAGAAGCCTAATAACTAAATAAAATTTAAATACCATTAACACTTCCCATAATTATCACAAAGAGCCAGAGACGTTTTAAATGTCACCAAATCAAGTTGGCTGTTTTGTTCCGTATTTCGACAGAGATGTTAACAGACAGAAATCCAGTTAAAACCCCGCACGAAATACATTTTTTTGTTTTAATATTTTTTTTAAAACCTCACATTGCTTAGCTCAGGAGGATATAAGTACAAGGGCGTGTTAGAGTATTTTATTAGCTTTTAGACTGAGAGTCAGCTTTGCGAATTACCTAATTATACTCAGCCACGGTGGCACTGACATTCTGCCAAATCGCTGCAGAGCAGGTTCTCACGTGGCACGTGTGCGTGGGGGCTTAATCTGACATTCACTCTGTTCTAATGTCTGGGTAATTTGGAGACGGCTGTAAATATAATTGGCATGGAAGTACAAAGTGTAATTCTTTTCTTAAATAAAAACACTGTATTCATACAATGTATACTAGAAAGGAGCTGGGAAAAGTGTGTAGGGGAATACTCTCAAATAACAAAATGACTTCATATATTTGCTGTTAATTGTCCTTTATCATCATCAGTGAGAAGGAAGAGGAGACGGCAAAGAGAAGACGCCATGAGGTGCTAGGGTACCTGGGAAAGAAATGGGAGTTTGATAAGTGGGAAAAGAGTTAATTTTATTTTTTTTAAACTTGGGCTATAAACCTTCGGTTCCACTAAGAGACAATGAAGAATGAAAAATAAAATATGTTTTGCACGTGTATGTGTGTATATTTGGTGCATGAATATGCATGTTTGTGTGCATGGGGTACATGTGTGTTTGCTGGTGTGTGTGTGTGGAAGATGAAGTTGACATTAGATGTCTTTCTGGATCCCCCTCTATTTTATTCACAGGGCAGTGTCCCTGGCTGAGCCTGCAACTTGCCAATTCCTGTTACTTTAGCTAGCCAGCCTGTCCAGTGGATCCTTGCTTCCTATCTTCCAACAGAGAAAGCCACCATGTCTACCTGGCTTTTATTTAGGTTTTAGAGATCTGAACCCAAGTCCTTATGCTCACGTGACAAAAATTTCTATACTAAGCCATCTCCAAAGCTCCAGGAAAACATATTTAAAAAAATGTGTACTGACCACTTATATTCCAGGCAACGATGACCATGGAATTCAGCCATGGCTGTGACGTGGTTGGTTACTCTGCATAATCTCAAAGAGTGGACAGCATCAACATAGACGTGGAAAAGTGAAGCTGGCAATACTTAGGGGAAGTCTGAATAAACAAAGCATCAGTATCGATTTCTAATCATAAGTGATTTGCAATCATGCATTCTGAAGAGTTGCTTTATCACTTTGGAAATTAGAAGATGTCCTAGGATTTGGGGATTTAGGGCCAGAGTGGCTCGTAGATCATTTATGATCAAAGACTTATTGATAATTGCTCAGAGGATTTGAGGGCTCTCACGGCACCAACCAAGCAGCATATGCAGAACACAAATGCTACATAGCTTGGCTTAGCCATTCCACAATGTTCACACATTATAAAAGATCACGTTACATGCTATAACGATTTTTTAAATCAATCAATAAAAAATAATAAGAAATGCTGCAGTTTAGGCTTTGTTTTGGGACTGGATCTCATGTAGCCCAGGGTGGCCTTGAACTCACTAGTTGAGGATGACATTTACATTTGGGAAAGGTATGGTGCATGCTGCATAACATGTACATCACAGGGGGGCAGTCTGGAAAGAATGGACTCAAACCACATATGAGTTCTTCGTGAGGTTCCCACACCACTGGAGATTCTTGTTGTGCATACAGTTGGGGCCTGGAGGGTGTGTCTCTGGTAGTAAGAATTCCCCAGCTCTGCAAGGGAGCAGGTGCTTGGGACTCAGTTACCTTGTGATGGTCTAGGTCTCTCTGCTGTGAACACAACTTAGAAGAGAGCTGAAGTCTGTCTACGATTTAATCCATCAGTGAGTACCACTAAGGGGAGGTGTATAATGGGATTTATTTGTGCACAGGTGTGTGGAGGCCAGATGTTGACACTGGATGCCTTCTTCTTTAAAAGGATAAAGTTGTTTCCATTTTATTCTTTGAGGCAGTGGTTCTGAGCTTTGGAATGGGTTTCCTTGTCTAAATCTTCCCAGAGCCAGATGGCAACTGCTTATGCGACCCAGTGACTCCTCTTCTTGCTGTCTGGAGAGAGACAACCCACCCCCCCTACCGACCCCATGAAATCTTACTAGTTCCCACACACAAGGCTGGCTACACCTCGGCAGCCTGCTTACCATCAATGCAATGGCAGGAGCTGCTTGCTTTATGACAGTAGTCATAGTCATAGCTCACAGTTACTTACAGTCCCTGTGGGTGAGGTAGAAAAATTGAACCACAAGCATGCAGGGGTCGCTGTCATTCTGGAGAGACTGCAGACCTCAGTCATCAGATGAATATTAGAACTTCTAAAAATACCTCTGTCTGGATGCTTTGCAAGCCAATTAGATCAGAATAGCTGGGGATGTGGCTCGGGCATCAGTATATCTTAAAGTCTTCACATGTGACTCTAATGTAAGACTGGAGTTACAAATTACTCGTTTAATATGCCCCAGACTACCCACACGAGTCACTGAAAGAGGTGATTAATTTTGAGGCAAACCAATAAAGAGATAACATAGCTCTAACTCAGAACAAAATCCCCCCTCAGTTGGATGAAACAGAACAACAGCAAAACAGCTACTTTTGGAAAAAAGATGTTTTGAAGGTTATAATTCACTAAAGAATGAAAAAAAAAACTGAGGACCTCATTAATATTTTTCCTTTAGAAGAGATATTTTGACTTTAGTTTTGTTTCTGTGTATGTATGTGAGTGCACACGTGTGCCCTCAGAGGCAGAGGAGGCATAAGAGTCCTCGGAACTGGCATTACAGGCAGTTGCGAGGCACCCAGTGTGAGTGCTGAGAAGGGAAGACCAGTCGTCTGTGAGAGCAGCAGGACACTAACCACTGAACCATCTCCCCAGCCCCAGTCACTGGTTTTGAAATGAAACAGAAAGCCTCTTAAAACACAAACAGACGAAATGGAAATCATAAACAAAATCCTCCAACAGTATGACTAAAGAAAAGGGGAGTGAAAAACAGAGAGGATAGAGAGATAATAAGAAAGTAAATCATAGGCCTTTCCCTGAGGGGAAGAAAGGCTTAAATCTAAAACGTAAAAAGGCTCCGTGGTGCCTGAACAGCGCTGGAATTAAAGTGGATGATATAAGAACAGTATATCACGGGCTGTTTAAGAGAAAGACAGAGCTCTCAGAATCCTGCAGATAGTGAATGGACTATAGCCATTCTCTAAGGAAAAAACCCAACAACACTCGTTTGGAGAATGCAAGCTTCAGTTGCTAAGGAGTTGGGACACCAATATGTCCTACATAGGTTATCCAGATACTGGGAGAAGATGGCGTCGTTTAAATGAGCAAGAATAACGTGACTGGGAGAGAGCTGTGTATCTGGATCTGTCATCAGCCTTACCTTTTTTTTTTTTTTTTTTAACTTTTTTATTAATCATTTTATTTGTTTACATTTCAAATGATATCCGCCTTCCTGGTTATTCCTCCACCAACCCCCATCCAATCTCCCCCTCCACCTCCCCTTTGCCTCTCTGAGGGTGCTCCTCCACCCACTCACCCACTCCCTCCTCACCTCTCTAACATCCCCCTGTTCTGGGGCAACAAGCCTTCCTCCCCTCCCACTGATGTCAGATAAAGCCATCCTCTGCTACATATGTATCTGGAATCCTGGCTTTCTCCATGTATACTCTTTGGTTGGTGGTTTAGTCCTTGGGAGGTCTGGGTGGTCCAGTTAGTTGATATTGTTCTTCTTATGAGGTTAGCTCTACCTATTTGTGTCATCGATATCTGTATCTATATTATCTATATCTAGACAGAAGGTCCCTGACTTACAGTAGTTTGATTTATGATTGTCCACCTCATAACGTTGCAAAGTGGTAAGTATTCAGGAGAAACTGTGCTTTAAGATTTAACGTTGCCCTGGCTGGTGATGTGTTTGTACCATATGCTGTCTCTATGCTGGGCAGTGGCGGTAAGCTGCAGCTAGGGTCAGCTGTGTGCTCAGAAATGGTAACAAAAGAGACACTGCAGCTGACTGTGTTGCTACGGGTGACGTTGCAAGGTGTATTCAAGGCAATTTGGACTTATAATCTTTTCTTTTTTTCTTTTTGGAGTTTCGAGACATTGTCTCACTCTGTAGCTCCAGCTGGCCTTTAGCTTGTGGTCTTCTTATTTCTACCTTCTAGGAGTTGGGATTACAGTCTATTCTGCTCCACCTGCTGACTTACAATACTTCAACTTACATATAAATAGACTTATTGAGACAAAAAACACACAATGACAAATTGAAGGACTGTACACACATGGACATTTATTATATATATAATAAGAGTACTTATTATAGGACTAGAAAGGTAGTTTATCCATTAGAACATTTACTACTCTTGTAGGGGGTTTGGTTTCAGCCCAGGGACATCAGCGCAGCACCCGGCTGCTGTAGGAATGTACATAACCATATGAACCTCGTGCTTCAACACAGCCTGGGGCAGCTGACCACAGATAACCAAAGTAGCCTGCAGGGCAAGCACAGACGGTAGAGATATACTGTGGCAGTCCAATCCAGAAAATGGATCTAAGTTTTGAAACTTAGTTTTGAAAAATTATAATTAAATTATTAAAATTTAATAATTTAGTCAGTAAAACCCCAAAAGAAGTAAATATGAGGCTTGAGGAAGCCCCCCCCCCAAAACAAAAAACAAAATGATTGTAGACAGTAGTGATTCCCACCTGTGGGTCTCGACCCCTCTCACAGGGGTCACTTATCAGATATCCCTCGCATCAGATATATACTTAACGGTTCATAACACTAGCAAAATTACAGTTATGAAGTAGCAACACAAATAAGTTAATGGTTGGGGGGGTCACCACAACATCAAGAACTGTATTAAGGGGTTGCAGGTTTAATTCTGTCCTGTTGAATGTGAGGAGCGGGTGTCATAGCAACAGGCAGGAGTAAATGCATCTATTTCCAGCTGGCTCTCGGGGACACTAGTGGACAAGCAGAGTGTCTTGGGTGGCAGCACAGATGTTTAATTTTGATTTCTACATAGATTCTGTCATGGCTAATTAGGAATTGGTGTGCAACCAACAATAATGCAGGTGTGGTTACTAATCTCATGTAGGTAGATGTGGTGGAGAGGGAAAGACCATGAAAAACTGAACTTGTCAGAAAGAGTAAAAGGTTAGAGGGACACAAAGGGTGCTAATAATTATTAAATTATAATTAAATTAGTAAAATTTAATAATTAAACTACAAGATTAAAATATAAGAATAAAATGTCTAGGACTGAATGAATGGCTCAGCAGGGAAGAACATTCGTTATTCCTGCATAGGACCTGAGTTTGGCTCTCGGAACCCATGTCACGTGACTCAGAACCAACCAGCTCCAGAGGATCCAATGCCTCTGGCTTCCCCAGGCACCTGGACTCAAGAACACATACCCACTTGTGCATACATTCACAATACACATAATTAAAAATAATAAAATCTGAAAGAATAAACACCAAGGATATTAATTGTTGCAATTCACAAAAATGTAGAATGAATTTCTATAACAGATTAGAGACTCTCTGGATTAAGATGCAAGATGCGCAAATAAGAATAATTATTAGACTATTCAAAGCAGTAGGATTGAAGCTGGGAGTGGAGGCCCATGTGTGTAATCTCAGCATATGGAGGTTGGGCTGAGGTAGGAGGATTGTCCTGTTTTCAAGACCAGTCAGGAATATAAGGTGAGACCTTATCTCAACCAGACCAGACCAGACCAGACCAGACCAGACCAGACCAACAAAACCCAGTGGGTTCAAATGTACCAAGCACATGACAAAACCAAAAAATGTAAATGACTTAGATCAAGTAAAATGATAGAACTAGATTCTTTAAAAAGGTTTTAATTAGCACACACACATACACATGCACACACACACATTCACACACATATACACTCACACTCACACACATACATATACTCACACATACACATTCACAGCCACACACTCACACACACACACACACACACACTCACTCATATACACACTCGTACATTCACAAACACACACACTCTCACACCCACATATACACTCACACATTCACACACACACTCTCACACACTCTCACACACTCTCATATACTCACACCCACATATACAGTCATACACATGCACACTCACACATATACAACACACAAACTCACACACATTCTCACAGTCATACACTCTCACACACACATATACACTCAAACACATACTCACAATACACACATTCACACAAACTCACACCTACACATTCTCACAGTCACACAGTCACACGCTCTCACACTCACACACATTCATGTGTATATGTGTCTCTCTCTCTGTGTGTGTGTGTGTGTGTACATGTGCAGATGCCCTTTGAAGCCAGAAGAGGGGGTCAGATCCCTTGAGCTGTACAGCATGGCACAAGAAATCAAACTTGGGTCTTCTGGAAGAGCGGCAAAACCTCTCCCCCCCACCCCGGGGCCAGCACATACTAATTATAGAAAACAGTGGGATACTTACAATTATTTTTCATAATATGTACAGTATACTTTGGTCACCATCACCCCCACTTCCCTCTCAGTGTCCCCTTTTCACCCTTGTCTGTCCCCTCCCTCTTCCCAAATAGCTCCCCTTAGTAGCAGGTTATAATGTAACCTATTAAGCAATTATTAATAAGAAATTCAATAAAAACCCAGGCTACTTTGCATTTAAATTAGGCAACTATAAGCTCAGAGCAATATGTACTTAAAAACATTTCAGTCTATGCACAATGAGCCAGCAATAGTTTTTGGCTTCCCAGGCATGTGTAATTATAAAAAGTGAGTGAGATAATAATGCATTCAAGTTTAGAGACTGCAGATCACATTTCTAATTGTGGCCAATAAAAATAGAAATCAATATAATTGTTGTAAAATCATAGCTAGTTGTAATTTAAAAACAACTTCAATTAAAGTAGAAATTTAAAAGATTACAAATTATCTAGGTAGGAACATGCCAAGAGATTAACTTATAAGAAAACTTCGGTGGCATAGTTATTGTTTTGTTCAGAGAAAAATTATTGCAATTAAAAGAATCTTCCCATAATAAAGATAGCAGCTATTTAATTTAATGAAAAGTACAGGATCATATGCTGAGAGAGTGGAGGCAGCAATAAAAACAAAAGGATAAAGACATAGAAAGAGAGAGGAATGGTGGCTCTTTAATCCCAGCACTTGGGAGGCAGAGGCAGGCTGATTTCTGTGAGTCTGAGGCCAGCCTGGTCTACAGAGTGAGTTCCAAGACAGCCAGGGCTACACAGAGAAACCCTGTCTTGAAAAAACAAAACAAAACAAATTGAAAGAACACCTTTTGAAAATGATAAATATACTTTTGAAATATGGGCTCTTAGAGAGAGCAAAGTACTTGGTACATTACATTGATAAAGGAAAGGAGAGAGGGAGGGAGGGAGAGAGAGAGAGAAAGAGAGAGAGAGTACAGAGAGAGTGGGAAAGAGGAAGAGAGAGGGAGAGAGAGAGGGAGAGAGAGAGAAAGGGAGGGGAGGAGTAGTACAGAGAGAGGGAGGGAGAAAGAGAGAGAGGGAAGAGGGAGAGAGAGAGGGAGGGAGGGAGGGAGGGAGGGAGGGAGGGAGGGAGGGAAAGAGGGAGGGAGAGAATATACCACCTCTGAGATGTGCCACCCATGTTTAGGCAGATCCTCCCCTTAGCTGACTCTGGAAGCCCCTTCCACCGCACCCAGAGGTATGTGTTATTAATCTCCTGGGTTTTCAAATCAAGTTGCTAATCGGAATTAATCATTGTACATATGCTGAATAAAAGTAAGCAATTTGTAAGGGAACATTGTGGGGATTCCTTCTGAGGATCATATTTTATTGATAGTCAGCTTCTTGCTTATTTCATTTTTATGAGCGTATTTGTTTTGCCAACATCTATTTTGCAAGGACTCCACTTCCATCACTGTTAGTACTCAAACTTACATGTGACACCTTTCTTTATAGTCCCAAGGTCTGACAACATGTTTTATTTTCTGCCACAGTCACTTCCTTTTAGACAGGGTCTCACTCTGCAGTCCAGGCAGGTCTGGAACTCACTGGATAACCCAGAATGGCCTCAGACTTGACAATCTTGCTGTTTCAACCCTAGTAGTGGGATTGCTGCTGTGAGCCACCACTTTCATTTCTATATTTAAAAATGTATGTGTGTAATGTGTGTGTGTGTATGGATGAAAAATGTGTATGTGTGTAAGTATGTGTGGGTTTATGTGTAATATGTATGATGTGTACAATGTGTTTATATGTATATATGTGTGATGTGTGTGTATGTTTATGTGTGTGCATATGCATGCAATGTGTATGTATGTGTGTGAGATATTTGTGTGTGATGTGTGTGTATGTGTATGTGGTATTGTGTGTATTTGTATAATATTTGTGTGTCTGTGTGGTGTGTATTTATATGATGTTTGTGTGTGATGTGTTTGTGTGTGTTCCATAGCATGAATTTGGAGGGCAGAGGACCCCTTCGGAGCCTTTTCTCTTTCTGCCTTTATAAGGGTTTCAGTGACTGAACTCAGGGTGTCAGGCTTGTGCTGCAAGTACCTTTACCTGCTGAGCCATCTTGCTAGCTCCAGTTCTGTCTATGACAATGAAAGAGGGTTTTTGTGATGTAATTCTGGAAGGCAGTGTCTTAGCTTGACACATCCAGGAAGAATTTACCTAACAAAGGCAGTGTGTGTGTGTGTGTGTGTGTGTGTGTGTGTGTGTCTGTCTGTCTGTCTGTCTGTCTGTCTGTCTGTGTCTGTGTGTGTGTGTTTCTTTTTCTAGGCACAATGTGGCATCCCTATGACATCTAATGGTTCAGATAGAAACAAAAATGAGAACAGTCTTCTTTAAAGACAACTTTCCCTAAGCATTATGGGTAGTTCAATGTTCAGCCTACTGCCAGCACAGAGAGAGTCTTGCTGAACGGGTTGAGATCTATTTCTTAGTGCTAGGCGAAAATTCATTTTGGGGACTAGATTAGGCATGAAAATGAATTAAAGGACCTTCAACGTTGTCATGAGAACCTTAACAACAACTGCATATGTATGAACTACCTCTTGACTGTGGAAGCCAGCATCTTACTATGGAGACTCCTGGGAAGCGATTTGGAGCTGGTGCTGCTAGCTCGTAGTTTTGAAATAGACTTAGAAAGTCTCTGGATTCAAAGTCTAGGGATTTGGGCTAAACAGCTTCTGATAGAAAGAACCAACATAAAAAAAAACCTGTTATTTTGCAGTATGTGTGCATGCTTCTATTTCTCACCTACATTCTCAAGCTTATATCTACCAACAAGGCTTCTCACAGTAGAACAGGATCCAGAGGCCTAAACATGTATACAACCACCCCCCTGGACTTGTGTACCTCCAAAGCAAGCTTTTTATCAGCTTTGTGATGTAGGTTGACATGTGAGAGAAAGACCGTGTTTAGGAGTGTCCGTGCTTGGTGGCTGAGTGTGGTTTACTTTTATTGCTTCCTGGAGCCTGAGCAATACGTGCTCATTTCTTAGATGGTGATTATAGTGATACAAGTCTCCTAGAAAGCGTAGTGTGCTCGTTACATTTCAAGCTAGAACCCAGTTTTTCTTAAACAGAGGAAAAAGTTCACCTATAATTTTAAAATTGCAAGGAATAGGTCCAATTGATGGTAATTTGTGTGCTTTTCATTTCTGCTGTCTCCAAAGCAAGTGATTGTTCAGGTCGTGTTTAAGTATCTGTGCTGATGAGACTTCGTAGGTGTAACCTCTCCTCTCTGATAGGAGAAACAATCTTACAGCCAACTCCCTGTTTCTCTGGCTCTTTCCCTCTTTCTGCCCCTTCCTTCAGCAATGATCTCCGAGCCTCAGTAGCAGAATGCGTTGTAGATGTATCAGCTGGGACTGATACATAAACATGCAGCGGAGTGAGTTTGAGGGGCCTCAATCCTAGACAAAGAACTATAGGCAACTGGGGAATGCTGAGAGTTGGGGAAGTAGCCTTACCAGCCTGTCAACTGGTTAGCCAGTACAACATGGACAGCACTGAAATTACAGACATGCAAGTGACACTATGTGGATTGAGCAGACTGTATTTACATATATACTTAATGTTGATCTTTAGCTATCATCTCTCTGTCTGTCTGTCTATCTATCATCTATCTACCTATCATCTGTTTATTATCTATTAATCATCCATCTTGTCTGTCTGTCTGTCTATCATCTATCTACTTATCATCTATTATCTATAAATCATCTATCTATCTATCTATCTATCTATCTATCTATCTCTATATATGTATATATTTATCATTTGTCTGTATCTATGTATGTATGTAACTATCTTTCTATCTATCTATCATCTATCTACCTATCATCTGTATCTATCTATCTATCTATCTATCTATCTATCTATCTATCATCTATCT
>JANHMN010001082.1:0-12953 GCA_030674055.1 Rhabdomys pumilio
ATATATATCACAAGAATGATTCAAGAATGAATATCTTTATCATAACAAGTCAGAAAACAGATAGGTGTTTATAAAGGAACTGTAATCCAGCAACACTGCTGCTCTAGAAAGGGATCACATCCAATGACATTTTAGGTTTGTGTGATCTGGCTGGATCATGCCTGTAATCCAAGGAGGGAGCCAAGGAAATCTTTGAGTTTGAAGCCAGCCCAGTACAGAGTAAGGGACAGGTAAAAAAAAAAATCCCTTAGATCCAGGTACGGTAGTCCATGCCTTTAGTCCCAGCACTTAGTGATCAGTAAATTAAGTGCAGTTCAGTGTTAAGGAGTTGGAAGTCAATTCAGTTAGTTGAGTTCACATCAGTCAGTCTGTTCAATGGAGTTCAGAGTTAAGTAAAGAGTTGGGTTGAATCACTGAATTGAGAGGCAGTGCAGTGAAGTGCAGTTCAAGGCAGTTTAATTCATTTAATTCAGAGGCAGTTTTTACTGGGACAATTTTACAGAAAGAGACTGTAGAGAGAACAAACTACACACAAGTGGAGGTAGATTTACCCAGAAGATGAGAAGGAGCCAGAAGATTAGAAAAGATTGCTAGAGTTAGTTTGCAGCCAAGCAGAGCAACTCAGTCAGATGCTGAGAGAAGCTAATATGAATCAGTCAGCTTGGAGCAGAAGTTTAGCTGTGACAGCTGAGTTGAACCAGACAGCTAGAATTCAGAAAGAACTAGAAAGGATAGCCTGTTCAACAGTAAGTCTCAGGGACTGAAAACATTCTAGGTCTAGATTATATTGTATTAATGCTAGAAGCTTTTAGGACTAGACATAGGTTAGCAGACAGAGACAGTAAGCCTCCAAAGTGACAATTACATCAGGATAATAAAAGTTACTTTTATAGGTGTTTGTAAATTATTTTCTTTTTCCCAGATCAAGTCCTGTCATTTTAATTGACAACTAATGGCATGTGATAATTATATTTTTCTTTTTCTCAAGGATGACGACTCTCCACTTCAAATTACCAAACCTTAGAAATATTTTGCAATTCTGTCAATATTTTTTCTACTTTGAAAAATTAAAATAGGGTTTAATAAATGCACAAGCTAAACCAAAGGGCCAATGCTTTTGTACAGTTAAATGACTTAATATCATGACTAACAATTTCCTTAGTTACATAAACCATTTGATAGTTTTCTTTATGTACAGTGGCCTTTGTTTATCTGCATAGAGTATCTTATAATTAGTAAAAAATTTCAAACGTATATGTTTAGCACTGTGACTTTTCTTAGTAGACGAATGGCTGCCGGGAAAATAGGAAGAAAATCTACATTGCTCATAATTTCATGAATAAAAGTCCCTAAATGCAAATCACATGAACTGTAGGAAGTATAGTAAAGCTCTGCCAGAGTGAAGCCAAGTGAATGGCAAGGAATCCTGTGAAGTGAAACACATGATGGCCATATACTCTAGAACTGAATATACCAAATGTTGATTTATGACAACAAAGTCTATGTAAAGAAAATAAACTGTCATATTTCCTGATCACTGTCTTGGCTCTTATTGCTGAGAACATATATATAAAACTTCTGACCATGGGGTCTAGTATATTTAATCTGAGCCATTTTTTGAGAGAGCACAGGGTTCTTGATTCATTTCTGGAATGCTTCATCACCAACTTTGGCAGCCTTATATCTCTGTTGAAAAATGAAGTAAAGTGATAGGTTACCAGGCAACTCTACAGCATGTTACAAGCATGTCTTGGAACTCACTTTGTTTCTTCTGATTCCATCCATTTCATTTTTTAGTGTAAATGGGACATCATGGTTAAAAAGACGCTGGACTGTTGCTTTCACTAACATGTTTTGGTAGGCTTGGAGATTTTTACATATACCTACATGTATGTATATATATATATATATATATATATATATATATATATATATATATAAAATATGTGTGTATATATACACACATCATACAATACATGTGTGTATAATATATGTTTATATATAATATATTATACACACATGTACATGTGTGTATATGTGTGTATATATAAAATGTGTGCATATATATACACATATAATATATATATAATACATACAATACATATGCACACACATATATTAGCATTGATAGTACAGATACATTGATAGTATCTGGAATTGTCAGCATACTGTCAAAAAAGCATTAAAGTGTGAAGATGCATTTTTTTTTGGTTTTCTTTTTTTTATTGGATATTTTATTTACATTTCAGATGCTAATCTCTTTCCCCATTTCCCCTCCCCAGAAAACCCCTATCCCATGCCCCCCTTTTCCATTTTCTTGTGTATGTTTACCTTTCCTGGATATCCCTATAATTTATCCCCACAATATAAATATATCAAAATTAATAAACATTCTATCTCACAGTACTATAACCATGTTGACATTTCTACAGTAACTATACCACTGAACAGATAGTATCTCCCCAATTTTTGAAACCGTTGCAACAAATGCTTCCATACATCATATTTTCATAAAAAATAAACTCCTTTTTTATTTTTATAAAGTTTGTCTCCTGTTTCATTATAACAGAGGTGATTAGTAAAAAATAAAATGTTGTAGGTATTTCCTATTTAGGACATTTTCTCTAGGAACTCTTTACTCATTACTCTGCATTTCCCAATATTATATAATCAACTTCCTAACTCCATATATAAACAATATATTTTCCAACATAATTAAGGTCAAATTTATAGAAATGACCAACAGTTTAGGTAACATCTATATATTACTACTTTTACTGGTTGATTTTGTGTGTCAACTTGAAACACATTAGGGTTATTAAAGAAAAAGAAGCAATAAGTTAGAAAATGGTTCCATATTATCCAGTGGTAAGGGATTTTCTCAATTAATGATTAATATGAGAGGAGCCAGCTCATTGTAGGTGGGGCCATCCTTGGGCTGGCATCCTGAATTCTATAAGACAACAGTCCATACAAGCCTTGGGAAACAAGTCAGTGAGCAGCACACCTCTATGGCTTCTGTATCAGTTTCTGCCTACAATTTCAATCCATGCTTCAGTTCCTGTTGTACTTTCTCCAGTTATAGACTATAATCTGTAAGTGTACGCCAAATAAACCCTCTTTTTGTCAACTTGCTTTTTGTCTCTGATGCTTTGTCTCATCAATGGAAACTCTATCTAAATGTATAGTTTATAACTGTTGAATTACTTTTTATTTTAATTAATAACTTGACTAGAACAGAATTTTCCACAAGCAGACACTTTAAAACATGTGATAATATTAAAGCAAAAATACAAAACAGAACAAACAAAACAAAAAAACCATTTCACTTCTGTTAAAGCAGTGTCTTACACTCTGAACTAAGAAAGCTTCTCTTATAATTTAACTGTACCCAACATATTTGACAACCTAGGGTGTTCAATATCGTCATGCAAGAAAAATCCATTGGGAAAATAACAGCATACTATATAGATAAAGTAGCATAGTTAGATGGAGCTTGAACAGAGTTGAAAATTAAGATTGGTTTATTGAAAAAAATTATATTCACTATTGAAAAAGAAAATTTGAATTTCCAACATTTTCCCAATTGGTTAATGTTAATAAATTAATTTTTAAAATATTGGTTATTTGAAGAAAATAATTCTAAATTTTGTTATATAATACTCCACAGAAAGTAGGCAGAAATAGAAAGGAAAGACACAAATTAGAGTATAGTAGTAGTTTAGAAATCATTAGATATAGATATAGATATAGATATAGATCTTTTTTTCTCTTATTTTTTAATCTTATTTTGCATTTCATAGTTTATTTCCCTTCTAGTCCACCCTCTGACTGTTCTCCATCTCATACCTCCTCCCTTGTCTCCAATAGGGTGTTTCCATCCCATGACACCAGACTTCCCTACTCCCTGGAGACCCTGATCTCTCAAAGGTTAGGTGGATCTTCTTTGAATCCAGACTCAGCAGTCCTCTACTGTATATATGTTGGAGCCTCATGTTACATGGTATATGCTGTCTGGTTAGACATTTTTGAGGTATTGGGGATCGTATAATCAGTCATTGCCAACCATTCCATGATCAGAAGGGCATTCCTTACAACGATGGTGGATTCATTTTAAAGCAGAGTCCTTTTCAGGCTTAGGCATGGAAGAAAAGATGTAATGGTGAAACTGGTACCTATCTGAATTCCTTCATGACCAGAATGTGGTAGCAAAAGGTCATTTGCCTTCCTGCACTGAGGAAATAGCTCAAGTACCCAAACAGCTCACCCCTCACCAAAGAAGAACCTATTAAACTGTGGGGACGAAGGAAATGGTCACAACATATTGCTAACACATGGCTTACTGATGGTTCATCACCCACCGATGGAATTAAAATTAATGGAAAGTGGCAGATTATATATATATATTATGTATATATATATAAAATATATGTATATATAATATATGTATACATATATGTGTGTGTATATATATATATACATATACACACTATGGAATGGACGGGCCAATACTGAAGCACGCAGACACCCATTTGAGTTAAACAGGGCTGGTTTATTGATAAACTCAGGGACATAGCTGAGACATCGGAACTGAAAGCTACAACCCCAAATGTTTCCAGGCTAGACAAACAAACAAACAAACAAACAACCATAATCTTATAATAGCACGCAGAGAGGGCTGCAAGGTCTTCAGTTTTTTTCCAAGTTTTTCAATATTTTAAGCATAACAGTTTAATCTGATCTCCATTTTGATTGGTCCTGAGTGAAGAGCACAGTAGAGGAAAGTTCACGAAGAACAATCCATAACAAAAACCCTAAGAATATGACAGGGTATTTGGTCTTCTTGACCCTGTTCTGAGTTGAGCTATTTTTCTGTCAGTAATGATACAAAATGACTGGCAGGCATGGAACAAAATTACAGCTATGCTGCAGGAGCATGATTCATCAATCCTCCTTGAGCTATTCTAGTGAGTCAAATCATTGACTCAAAATGTTCCTCTGAGGCCAGGGGTATTTTATTGGGTATGGAGGATCATAAGCTGCACAGTAGAAATGTGCTGGCTAGCAGTATGTTAGTTGGCATTATAGCTTGCCATTTATGCCTTATGCTAAGGAGTTTTCTTTGACTTAGTTTCCTTTTGACTGTTAGGTGGTTTCTCTTCTGAAACTACTTCCAGATGACATTAGGATGCTGTCATCAGGACTCAGGAAGACTAAAAGGCTAGTCAATATCTGGGCAATGTGGTATTTGTCAAAGGTACCTAATTAGCTGATCCAGGTGAAAGACATTTTAAATCAAATCGAATCAAAAGAAATGAGGAAGAAGACAACATACTCACCAAAGGAAAGAGCCTCCAAGTTAACACTTCAATTTTGATAATTTATGTTGCAAATACAAGCATACCAATTTCTGTAACAGAAAAACTACTATAGCTTAAATAACATATTGATACTCAAACACTTATGGCAAGAGACTTCAATCCCAGACTCTGAACAATGGTCAGAAGATTGAATAAAGAAACACTGGAACTAACAGATATTATCAAACAAATGAGCCTAGTAGATATTTAGAGAATATTTCACCCAAACACAAAAGAATATACGTTCTTCCTAGCACAACATGAAAATTTCTTGAGAATTTACCATATACTCAGTCACAAAGTAAGTATCAACAGGTAGAAGAAAATTAAAATAATTCCCTGCATCCTATCAGACCACTATGGATTAAAGCTGCATCTCAAGAGGGATAGAAACAATTAAAACTTCCAAACTCATGGAAACTGAACAACTCTCTACTGAATGGAAATTTTATAGCACTAAGTGCCTACATTTGAAAAACAAAAGGAGAAAAGCAGAGATATCATACTAGCAATTGAACAGCATACCTCAAATCTCTGGAAGAAAGAGAAATAAACACACCTAAGAGGGACAGATGGCAAGAAATAAGAAATAATAAAACTATAGTGGTATCCACTACGTTCATGCTTCCCTCGAAGTTGTCAGATGCCTCTGTTCACTAGAAAGGAGGAGAAAGGAGCCAGGGACAAATAGGTTCCATAGGACGCTAGTCCAGCTGGGAATGCTGGGAGTGTTTCAGCTCTTAGAAGAGAAGTGAAGAGGTTTGAGTGACCTGTGTGAGACAGGTAGCTTGGGTCCAAGGTTTCCCCTCAGCTACAGAAGCTTCACCAGTGGCAGAGGTGGCAGTGTCATAAGCCTGGTCAGGTAGGCAGATTCAAGATCCAGTAGTGAATGCTTTTAGAGAGTAAACTCTTCTCCAAGAGTTACAGTTCAGTAAAGCCAGCCACTCTCACATGATACCCAGTTAAAAAGAAAAAGAAAAAGAAAACAAATAAACACAACAATAATAACAACAACAACAAAACCAAACTTGTGTATCTTATTCCATGTGGACAGGGAATTTATAAACCTTAGAACTGGAGTGGGATTTATTTGGTAGATGTTCTGTATTGGCTGAGTTTGAGATGTTATAAATGGTTTATTTGCATGGGGAATGACTGCAAGTGCTACCTTAGATAAATGACTGCTCATGGTCCTCTCAGTGGGGTGTTGTGATTAACATGTTCCAGAGCAGGTAAAGAGACAGCAGTTATCAGCTCCACTACTGATGTTCTCAAATCTCTGAGATTCCTGAGGTCTAAGCTTACTCAACTGTACAAGTTCTTATGCTGTCTGGTGGCATGACCCACTTGCCTTACACAGAAGGTTGAAATCAATAAAATAGAATCGAAGAGAACAAAGTAAAGAATCACTGAAACAAAAAAAAAAAATGGTTTGTTGAGAAAATCAACAAGTTAGACAAATCCCTCTGCAAAAACAAACTAAAAGAGAGAGGATGTGCAAATTAATACAATCATAAATAAAAAATAGTTTATAACAAAGGACACCAAGGAAATTAAAGGACTCATAAGAGCATATTTTACAACAAATAGTGCTGTTCTAACTGTATGTCTAAATGTTGAAGAATGATAAAAAGATTCATATTTATCACTCTGCATAAAACTCAATTCCAAGAGAATCAGTGGCCTCATCAAAAAACCAGATATACTAAATGTAATAGAAGCGAGAATGAAGAAAAGCCTTTAGTACATTGGTACAGGAGATAACTTCCTGAACAGAACACCAATAAATCAACAATTAATAAATGGGATCTCATGGAACTGAAAAGCATCTGTAAGGCAAAGAATCTTGTCCATAGGACAAAGTGGCATCCAAAGGTTGGGAAAAGGTCTTCACCAACGCTATATCTGACATATGTAGAAAAAAGAAAGAAAGAAAGAAAGAAAGAGAAAGAAAGAAAGAGAGAGAAGGAAAGAAAGAACAAACTCAAGTAGTTGTACATAAACTGTATGTATATGTGTATAGTTTATGTATATAAATTATATATATATATATATATATATATATATATATATATATATATACCAATTAAAACTGAGGTTAAGGGCTAAACAGAGAATTTTTAACAGAGGAATCCCTAATGGCTAAGAAACCCTTAAAGAAATGGTCAGTGTCCTTAGTCATTAGATAAATACAAATCAAAATGACTGTGAAATTCTACCTTATACCCTTCAGATTGCCAAAGATCAAAAACTCAAGTGATGTCATATGTTGGCCAGAATGTGGAGCAAGACAAACATACCTCCATTGGAGGTGAGTGTGTTGGCAGAGGGGGTTCCATGTGTTTCTCTAAAAAGTGCTGATTAATACTAAGATAGAACATGATTCTCTGAAAACTGACAGTGAGTACCCCATTGTTAGGGTTACATTCACACAGCTCATTGAAAGTTGAGCTTGTGGCTCCAAGTAGCCTTCACCCTTATGTGGTAGTGTCTTTTGTTTGGGAAGATACTCTGCTGGCTATCACAGAGAAACCTGGATATTAACCCTGGAACAAAACATTCAAATTACAGTCTGAACATCCTGCAAGATATGCTAGTGAAATGGTAGCACAAAAGTTGTGGAAGTGGTCAAGACATTCTTAACTTGAGGCTTATGCCACAAGGCAGATTCTGTGTCTAGATGGCTAGGAACTTGAAACTGGATAGTATAGAAACCTAGGGTAAAACCAAACACAACAGAGGGGAAAGTGCATTTCTTCAATCACAACTTTCTAAAGCATCCTAGAGGCAGGCAGATCTCTGTGAGTTTGAAGCCAGAATAGGTTACAAAAGTAGTTCCAGACAATCAGAGCAAAAAAGGAAAAGAAGACAAATAACACAAAAACCTCATTCTTGAAATAACAACAAAATCAACAACAATAAAAATAAATGAAATTATTCTTCATGATATGCTATACTTGATGCCTTTTCCAGTCTTCATAAGATAGGCTTCTTTCTCCAGCAGATAAGAGTGGATAGAGAGACCCACAAGAGCCAGATATTATGATAGGACAGTATCTAAATTGGAGGTCTCTATTGTATCTCTCCCTTTGTAGATAAGGGAACCCTTTAGAAGAGGGATAGTAAAAACTGTAGAAATTAGGATGGGGAGAACACCAGGAGTATATTGCCTGCTGAGTCAAGTAAGCAGGACTCATATGGTCTCACAGAATATAAAGTGGCAAGCATGGGGCCAGCATGGGGCTGCATCATTCCCTGCATTATGCTGTTCCTGTTAGCTTGATCTATTATGGGACTCCTAACAGATGGAGCAGGTGTGTTTCTGGCCCTTTTGCCTGATTTTTGGACTCCTTCTTTTTTCTATTTTGTTGCCTTTTCCAGCCTTGATTTGAGGGCTCTACATTGTCTTACTGTATCTTGTTTTCCTGTTTTTGGTTGTTGTCTCTTAGAGGCTATCTCCTTTCTTAAAGGAGATGGAGGTGGAGTAGATCTAGAAGAGAGGGGAGGTAGCCTGAGAGTCAGCAGAGCAGAGGAGAGGAAAAGTATAGTCTGAATATATTATATGAGGAAATAATCCATTTTCAATAAAATTGATATAAATAAATATATTTTTGTATTTTATATGCAATGTTTGCATATATGTATGTTCAGTGTGAAGTGAAGGCACACATATGTGTTGACATGTGTGACAGGCATGTGGGGGATCAAGAACAACACTGGGGGGGATGGTAAGTACAATCCAGCTTGGTCCTATTTGATGCAGCATTTCTCTTTGGCCTGAAGGTCAGTAAAGTCTGGGTTAGCTGCTAAATGAGATCCAGTCCTGTTTCTGTCTCCCCAAAGTCACTGTTAAGGTAAACAATGCTGACTCTGTGATACTCATCTCCTTTATTGCTCTCATATAGTAATCTTTACTGTTGCTGGAAATAAGTCAACACATAACATTACATTGTATTGATAATATTTAATATTATTGCAATTAGTTTTTGAATTTTTAGGAAAAGATTTCACTTGGTTGCTCTTTATGTCTTCAAGACTAACCTAATGTTCAGGGCATATTCTACCTTATAATATTTCAATTTTATCTACTGAATGCTATAATAACTTGATCAATTTCAGTATCATTTTTAATTCATAGCTCTCAATGAATATTATTTCCTAAATAATTAGACTTTACTGAAGCATAATATTAAGTAGCATTTTTTACAGATTAAAAGTGATACATTCACTCCATTACATAAATTTGGATATTAAATAATTTATCTTTATTTAACTAGTGAAGAAATCACTTCACCGAGATGTTTTTCTCTAGCCAGAGATTTGAAAATCATTTAAAACTTTCTATAATTTTTTTGATTTTTCTAAAGTACATGATCTTGAATCATAGCCAATTAAAGACATCTTTGCAACAAATCATTTTAGAACTAAACCCTGAATCAGAAAATCCAAAAAGGACATGAAGAAACAGTTCACATCTGCTTGTCAGAATAGTTAATAGGGAAAAAAAACTGATTTCTTAAAATGTTTACAAGTTAAAGATTCAACATTGCAAAGAAGTAAAATGAAGATCAAGAAAAAAAAGACATGTTGAGAATAAAGTTCATTTGGTAAAAATTGTTGCTGTATAAGTATATAGGCCTGCATCTAGCACCTATATAAAATCTGAGCATGGCTGCACATACATAACGTATTTTAAATGTATAACTTAATAGCAGTATTGCTTATTGAAGCATCATTACATAAAAAGAGTTAATAAGACAAACAATTTGCCAGAGAAATTCAATATAAGCTTAATTTCAATGAGAATGTAGTATTGGGAGAAAACTAGGAAGTATAAAACATTTGTAGCAAATGATAGTGTAAATATAATGTATCGCAGTTTGAATATATATGTATATATATAGTTATATTATCAGAGTACATATGGAAAGGTTTGAAAAAACATTGTGAAATTGACACTGAGATACTTTGATGTTGGCTGAAACAGAGATTCACTTCTGTAAGTGGAGTTAATCTTACTGTTTCCTTGTCACTGTACTTTCATTCAGCCATCACAGTAAAACATTTTCCTCTTAGAGGATGTGGAAAGAATAAGATAAAAATTAAAAAGAAAAAAATATTTGAAACAGAGTTAGGGAGACATTTACAAACTCCATAAGCATAGTGATACCCTTTCCTGTAGCAGAAATTCTTACATACGTAAAATATCAGGTTCTCATATAAACTTTACTCCAAGAAGAAAAGGATCCAATGATAGAAAATCCACAAAGTATTCATTGCATTGGGAAAAAATGTCAAAAGAACCATAGTGATAATCAGTCAACAAGTGTAATAAACACAAATGTTTGCTTCCCTAACACTGTTTTGGAGTTTTCAATAATAAGGGTATTTCATGTAAATCCTATCTAATTGATTATAGTATACTCTTGTTCTATGCAATTAAACTAAAGAGTCATAAGGCACAGAGTGAAAAAAACAAGACAGCAGTGCTATGCGTGATCATCAATGTGACGAGCAAGAAAGCAAATGCTCTTAGGTATGTGTTAGTATAGATATTGCATTTGTCAATAGCTTGATATATCAATTTTATGTATCCTCTCGCCTTCATGCTAAAAATTTATAATTAATGTATAATTATATAATTACAATAATATTATATAAGCATAAGAATAACAAGAATCTAAGACGTGTGGTCCTTCCTTTTACACCAACATTGGGAGAGCTAGAAAGATTCTGTAACACAGAGGATTTGGTGACAAGTACAGGCATGTAAATTCCTAAGTGTATGTTGTTTGTAAACAGGACTTCAATATTCATTTACGTATAATTCTGGGTGTTTTGAGAATTAGTTCATAGACCAGCTCCTTGCCATTCACAAAGTAATGTATTGTAGAGTATACATTTGATTATTTGTTTAGCCATCCCGATAACTCCATAGCCTAAATACCAGTATGTAGTGAGTAAACCTAGAAGTGACTCACAACTACACAGGCAATTGTTTTTTATTTCTTGGAGAAGAGTTTTTAGTGTTAGGTCAGCAGCTCAGCAGTATCTGCAGCTACTCACAAGCCCATATATTCTAACTCTTTTGTCCTTGAACAGCTAGTCTTTCTGTTATACTTTAAAATAATCACCTGCCTCAACTACATTGAGGTGACCTGAAGTTTACAGTCTAAAATCTTGTGATGTCAACTGTAAGAGCATCTCAGAGACATACACAGAAGACTTTGGAACTATATGTTTTCTTGATGACCAGTTTCTGTCTCATAAATTACCTACAATAGCTCTGTAATCTTAACATCAGTATACATTTCATACCACCACCAGTCTTCTGAATGAAAAATGATCATAAGCTTATATTGTCTTCTGTTTTCTATTGATGCCATTGATAACAAACACAGTGTGAACACATGCTTATAAGAAATAGCCTTTACTACACTAAAGAAAGGTAGATGTTATTACATTAGAGGATCGCAACTAAATTGAACTTTGATAACAGTTATATTTGCTTTACTCACAAAGTTCTATATCAAGAGCACTCTACCAAATAATTAGTTAACACCTGGCTAATTCCCCAAAGTATCACACATTTTTTTAAATTAGAAAATGTCAGAATATTGTTTAGAATATTTTCCATACTCACACTGTCCATAGTATAGTAACATGAGATTTAATGAAGTAAATAATTAATTTTAAAGGAAATAATAATTATTTGTTAATGAGAATTAATAAATTGATTATTACTTCAAAATGATGTGTAACACATATACAACTCATGATGTAACATAATAAAATATTACTTTAAACAAAAAATGACAGAATAGAAAAGAAAAATACAGGGAGCCACAATTAAGATTATGGAGAATTCTATGTTCTTTTAATAACTGAGAAAGTCAGTGTAAAATAATATGTCAAAATATATATGAAGGATTCTACCCTATCAAGGTATATTTGATGAATTTTTCTAGAATTAGAAACAAATCTTTCCTAAATCCAACATGAAACTGAAAATCTTGGGTAACCTACTGAGGGAAAAGATATTTAAGAGAGAGAGAATGAAAAAGAAAGCTTAGCTTTCTTTAGCTGTTCTCAGGACATATAATTGTTGATTTAGACAAGAAATAATAAACTGAGAGATCCATCTGTGTAACAAATATACAAATAGCAAATTTTATATATGATGTATATATTAAAAAATTAAATATTTTGTATTAAGTATATACAATTTTAAAATATCGCAAATACATTGAGCAAAATAAGTACACATCTAATAGTCAGTATGTCTATATATATAAAGCTCAAGAACAATGATGAAAATAACAAAAAATTACTCTGATACTATCAAGATGTCCCAAGGCCACTGTAATTTATTTTTTAAAAGGCTTCAAGGTATTTGGTGTATAAAAAAATGAATCAAAAATGCAAGAGAAGATGAAAGCCACAAAATTCATTGTGCAATAATAAATAATTAAAAGTTAGAAGACTCACATATGTATACACATGTAATTCAAGTCAGAATAATAACAGTAAAGAAATAAATGTATAAAGTTATGTAACAATATAACAGAGTAATATTAAAATATATACACAGGA
>JANHMN010001083.1:0-12951 GCA_030674055.1 Rhabdomys pumilio
AGATAGATGATAGATAGATAGATAGATAGATAGATAGATAGATAGATACAGATGATAGGTAGATAGATGATAGATAGATAGAAAGATAGTTACATACATACATAGATACAGACAAATGATAAATATATACATATATAGAGATAGATAGATAGATAGATAGATAGATAGATAGATGATTTATAGATAATAGATGATAAGTAGATAGATGATAGACAGACAGACAGACAAGATGGATGATTAATAGATAATAAACAGATGATAGGTAGATAGATGATAGATAGACAGACAGACAGAGAGATGATAGCTAAAGATCAACATTAAGTATATATGTAAATACAGTCTGCTCAATCCACATAGTGTCACTTGCATGTCTGTAATTTCAGTGCTGTCCATGTTGTACTGGCTAACCAGTTGACAGGCTGGTAAGGCTACTTCCCCAACTCTCAGCATTCCCCAGTTGCCTATAGTTCTTTGTCTAGGATTGAGGCCCCTCAAACTCACTCCGCTGCATGTTTATGTATCAGTCCCAGCTGATACATCTACAACGCATTCTGCTACTGAGGCTCGGAGATCATTGCTGAAGGAAGGGGCAGAAAGAGGGAAAGAGCCAGAGAAACAGGGAGTTGGCTGTAAGATTGTTTCTCCTATCAGAGAGGAGAGGTTACACCTACGAAGTCTCATCAGCACAGATACTTAAACACGACCTGAACAATCACTTGCTTTGGAGACAGCAGAAATGAAAAGCACACAAATTACCATCAATTGGACCTATTCCTTGCAATTTTAAAATTATAGGTGAACTTTTTCCTCTGTTTAAGAAAAACTGGGTTCTAGCTTGAAATGTAACGAGCACACTACGCTTTCTAGGAGACTTGTATCACTATAATCACCATCTAAGAAATGAGCACGTATTGCTCAGGCTCCAGGAAGCAATAAAAGTAAACCACACTCAGCCACCAAGCACGGACACTCCTAAACACGGTCTTTCTCTCACATGTCAACCTACATCACAAAGCTGATAAAAAGCTTGCTTTGGAGGTACACAAGTCCAGGGGGGTGGTTGTATACATGTTTAGGCCTCTGGATCCTGTTCTACTGTGAGAAGCCTTGTTGGTAGATATAAGCTTGAGAATGTAGGTGAGAAATAGAAGCATGCACACATACTGCAAAATAACAGGTTTTTTTTTATGTTGGTTCTTTCTATCAGAAGCTGTTTAGCCCAAATCCCTAGACTTTGAATCCAGAGACTTTCTAAGTCTATTTCAAAACTACGAGCTAGCAGCACCAGCTCCAAATCGCTTCCCAGGAGTCTCCATAGTAAGATGCTGGCTTCCACAGTCAAGAGGTAGTTCATACATATGCAGTTGTTGTTAAGGTTCTCATGACAACGTTGAAGGTCCTTTAATTCATTTTCATGCCTAATCTAGTCCCCAAAATGAATTTTCGCCTAGCACTAAGAAATAGATCTCAACCCGTTCAGCAAGACTCTCTCTGTGCTGGCAGTAGGCTGAACATTGAACTACCCATAATGCTTAGGGAAAGTTGTCTTTAAAGAAGACTGTTCTCATTTTTGTTTCTATCTGAACCATTAGATGTCATAGGGATGCCACATTGTGCCTAGAAAAAGAAACACACACACACAGACACAGACAGACAGACAGACAGACAGACAGACACACACACACACACACACACACACACACACACACTGCCTTTGTTAGGTAAATTCTTCCTGGATGTGTCAAGCTAAGACACTGCCTTCCAGAATTACATCACAAAAACCCTCTTTCATTGTCATAGACAGAACTGGAGCTAGCAAGATGGCTCAGCAGGTAAAGGTACTTGCAGCACAAGCCTGACACCCTGAGTTCAGTCACTGAAACCCTTATAAAGGCAGAAAGAGAAAAGGCTCCGAAGGGGTCCTCTGCCCTCCAAATTCATGCTATGGAACACACACAAACACATCACACACAAACATCATATAAATACACACCACACAGACACACAAATATTATACAAATACACACAATACCACATACACATACACACACATCACACACAAATATCTCACACACATACATACACATTGCATGCATATGCACACACATAAACATACACACACATCACACATATATACATATAAACACATTGTACACATCATACATATTACACATAAACCCACACATACTTACACACATACACATTTTTCATCCATACACACACACACATTACACACATACATTTTTAAATATAGAAATGAAAGTGGTGGCTCACAGCAGCAATCCCACTACTAGGGTTGAAACAGCAAGATTGTCAAGTCTGAGGCCATTCTGGGTTATCCAGTGAGTTCCAGACCTGCCTGGACTGCAGAGTGAGACCCTGTCTAAAAGGAAGTGACTGTGGCAGAAAATAAAACATGTTGTCAGACCTTGGGACTATAAAGAAAGGTGTCACATGTAAGTTTGAGTACTAACAGTGATGGAAGTGGAGTCCTTGCAAAATAGATGTTGGCAAAACAAATACGCTCATAAAAATGAAATAAGCAAGAAGCTGACTATCAATAAAATATGATCCTCAGAAGGAATCCCCACAATGTTCCCTTACAAATTGCTTACTTTTATTCAGCATATGTACAATGATTAATTCCGATTAGCAACTTGATTTGAAAACCCAGGAGATTAATAACACATACCTCTGGGTGCGGTGGAAGGGGCTTCCAGAGTCAGCTAAGGGGAGGATCTGCCTAAACATGGGTGGCACATCTCAGAGGTGGTATATTCTCTCCCTCCCTCTTTCCCTCCCTCCCTCCCTCCCTCCCTCCCTCCCTCCCTCCCTCTCTCTCTCCCTCTTCCCTCTCTCTCTTTCTCCCTCCCTCTCTCTGTACTACTCCTCCCCTCCCTTTCTCTCTCTCTCCCTCTCTCTCTCCCTCTCTCTTCCTCTTTCCCACTCTCTCTGTACTCTCTCTCTCTTTCTCTCTCTCTCTCCCTCCCTCCCTCTCTCCTTTCCTTTATCAATGTAATGTACCAAGTACTTTGCTCTCTCTAAGAGCCCATATTTCAAAAGTATATTTATCATTTTCAAAAGGTGTTCTTTCAATTTGTTTTGTTTTGTTTTTTCAAGACAGGGTTTCTCTGTGTAGCCCTGGCTGTCTTGGAACTCACTCTGTAGACCAGGCTGGCCTCAGACTCACAGAAATCAGCCTGCCTCTGCCTCCCAAGTGCTGGGATTAAAGAGCCACCATTCCTCTCTCTTTCTATGTCTTTATCCTTTTGTTTTTATTGCTGCCTCCACTCTCTCAGCATATGATCCTGTACTTTTCATTAAATTAAATAGCTGCTATCTTTATTATGGGAAGATTCTTTTAATTGCAATAATTTTTCTCTGAACAAAACAATAACTATGCCACCGAAGTTTTCTTATAAGTTAATCTCTTGGCATGTTCCTACCTAGATAATTTGTAATCTTTTAAATTTCTACTTTAATTGAAGTTGTTTTTAAATTACAACTAGCTATGATTTTACAACAATTATATTGATTTCTATTTTTATTGGCCACAATTAGAAATGTGATCTGCAGTCTCTAAACTTGAATGCATTATTATCTCACTCACTTTTTATAATTACACATGCCTGGGAAGCCAAAAACTATTGCTGGCTCATTGTGCATAGACTGAAATGTTTTTAAGTACATATTGCTCTGAGCTTATAGTTGCCTAATTTAAATGCAAAGTAGCCTGGGTTTTTATTGAATTTCTTATTAATAATTGCTTAATAGGTTACATTATAACCTGCTACTAAGGGGAGCTATTTGGGAAGAGGGAGGGGACAGACAAGGGTGAAAAGGGGACACTGAGAGGGAAGTGGGGGTGATGGTGACCAAAGTATACTGTACATATTATGAAAAATAATTGTAAGTATCCCACTGTTTTCTATAATTAGTATGTGCTGGCCCCGGGGTGGGGGGGGAGAGGTTTTGCCGCTCTTCCAGAAGACCCAAGTTTGATTTCTTGTGCCATGCTGTACAGCTCAAGGGATCTGACCCCCTCTTCTGGCTTCAAAGGGCATCTGCACATGTACACACACACACACACACAGAGAGAGAGACACATATACACATGAATGTGTGTGAGTGTGAGAGCGTGTGACTGTGTGACTGTGAGAATGTGTAGGTGTGAGTTTGTGTGAATGTGTGTATTGTGAGTATGTGTTTGAGTGTATATGTGTGTGTGAGAGTGTATGACTGTGAGAATGTGTGTGAGTTTGTGTGTTGTATATGTGTGAGTGTGCATGTGTATGACTGTATATGTGGGTGTGAGTATATGAGAGTGTGTGAGAGTGTGTGAGAGTGTGTGTGTGAATGTGTGAGTGTATATGTGGGTGTGAGAGTGTGTGTGTTTGTGAATGTACGAGTGTGTATATGAGTGAGTGTGTGTGTGTGTGTGTGTGTGAGTGTGTGGCTGTGAATGTGTATGTGTGAGTATATGTATGTGTGTGAGTGTGAGTGTATATGTGTGTGAATGTGTGTGTGTGCATGTGTATGTGTGTGTGCTAATTAAAACCTTTTTAAAGAATCTAGTTCTATCATTTTACTTGATCTAAGTCATTTACATTTTTTGGTTTTGTCATGTGCTTGGTACATTTGAACCCACTGGGTTTTGTTGGTCTGGTCTGGTCTGGTCTGGTCTGGTCTGGTCTGGTTGAGATAAGGTCTCACCTTATATTCCTGACTGGTCTTGAAAACAGGACAATCCTCCTACCTCAGCCCAACCTCCATATGCTGAGATTACACACATGGGCCTCCACTCCCAGCTTCAATCCTACTGCTTTGAATAGTCTAATAATTATTCTTATTTGCGCATCTTGCATCTTAATCCAGAGAGTCTCTAATCTGTTATAGAAATTCATTCTACATTTTTGTGAATTGCAACAATTAATATCCTTGGTGTTTATTCTTTCAGATTTTATTATTTTTAATTATGTGTATTGTGAATGTATGCACAAGTGGGTATGTGTTCTTGAGTCCAGGTGCCTGGGGAAGCCAGAGGCATTGGATCCTCTGGAGCTGGTTGGTTCTGAGTCACGTGACATGGGTTCCGAGAGCCAAACTCAGGTCCTATGCAGGAATAACGAATGTTCTTCCCTGCTGAGCCATTCATTCAGTCCTAGACATTTTATTCTTATATTTTAATCTTGTAGTTTAATTATTAAATTTTACTAATTTAATTATAATTTAATAATTATTAGCACCCTTTGTGTCCCTCTAACCTTTTACTCTTTCTGACAAGTTCAGTTTTTCATGGTCTTTCCCTCTCCACCACATCTACCTACATGAGATTAGTAACCACACCTGCATTATTGTTGGTTGCACACCAATTCCTAATTAGCCATGACAGAATCTATGTAGAAATCAAAATTAAACATCTGTGCTGCCACCCAAGACACTCTGCTTGTCCACTAGTGTCCCCGAGAGCCAGCTGGAAATAGATGCATTTACTCCTGCCTGTTGCTATGACACCCGCTCCTCACATTCAACAGGACAGAATTAAACCTGCAACCCCTTAATACAGTTCTTGATGTTGTGGTGACCCCCCCAACCATTAACTTATTTGTGTTGCTACTTCATAACTGTAATTTTGCTAGTGTTATGAACCGTTAAGTATATATCTGATGCGAGGGATATCTGATAAGTGACCCCTGTGAGAGGGGTCGAGACCCACAGGTGGGAATCACTACTGTCTACAATCATTTTGTTTTTTGTTTTGGGGGGGGGGGCTTCCTCAAGCCTCATATTTACTTCTTTTGGGGTTTTACTGACTAAATTATTAAATTTTAATAATTTAATTATAATTTTTCAAAACTAAGTTTCAAAACTTAGATCCATTTTCTGGATTGGACTGCCACAGTATATCTCTACCGTCTGTGCTTGCCCTGCAGGCTACTTTGGTTATCTGTGGTCAGCTGCCCCAGGCTGTGTTGAAGCACGAGGTTCATATGGTTATGTACATTCCTACAGCAGCCGGGTGCTGCGCTGATGTCCCTGGGCTGAAACCAAACCCCCTACAAGAGTAGTAAATGTTCTAATGGATAAACTACCTTTCTAGTCCTATAATAAGTACTCTTATTATATATATAATAAATGTCCATGTGTGTACAGTCCTTCAATTTGTCATTGTGTGTTTTTTGTCTCAATAAGTCTATTTATATGTAAGTTGAAGTATTGTAAGTCAGCAGGTGGAGCAGAATAGACTGTAATCCCAACTCCTAGAAGGTAGAAATAAGAAGACCACAAGCTAAAGGCCAGCTGGAGCTACAGAGTGAGACAATGTCTCGAAACTCCAAAAAGAAAAAAAGAAAAGATTATAAGTCCAAATTGCCTTGAATACACCTTGCAACGTCACCCGTAGCAACACAGTCAGCTGCAGTGTCTCTTTTGTTACCATTTCTGAGCACACAGCTGACCCTAGCTGCAGCTTACCGCCACTGCCCAGCATAGAGACAGCATATGGTACAAACACATCACCAGCCAGGGCAACGTTAAATCTTAAAGCACAGTTTCTCCTGAATACTTACCACTTTGCAACGTTATGAGGTGGACAATCATAAATCAAACTACTGTAAGTCAGGGACCTTCTGTCTAGATATAGATAATATAGATACAGATATCGATGACACAAATAGGTAGAGCTAACCTCATAAGAAGAACAATATCAACTAACTGGACCACCCAGACCTCCCAAGGACTAAACCACCAACCAAAGAGTATACATGGAGAAAGCCAGGATTCCAGATACATATGTAGCAGAGGATGGCTTTATCTGACATCAGTGGGAGGGGAGGAAGGCTTGTTGCCCCAGAACAGGGGGATGTTAGAGAGGTGAGGAGGGAGTGGGTGAGTGGGTGGAGGAGCACCCTCAGAGAGGCAAAGGGGAGGTGGAGGGGGAGATTGGATGGGGGTTGGTGGAGGAATAACCAGGAAGGCGGATATCATTTGAAATGTAAACAAATAAAATGATTAATAAAAAAGTTAAAAAAAAAAAAAAAAAGGTAAGGCTGATGACAGATCCAGATACACAGCTCTCTCCCAGTCACGTTATTCTTGCTCATTTAAACGACGCCATCTTCTCCCAGTATCTGGATAACCTATGTAGGACATATTGGTGTCCCAACTCCTTAGCAACTGAAGCTTGCATTCTCCAAACGAGTGTTGTTGGGTTTTTTCCTTAGAGAATGGCTATAGTCCATTCACTATCTGCAGGATTCTGAGAGCTCTGTCTTTCTCTTAAACAGCCCGTGATATACTGTTCTTATATCATCCACTTTAATTCCAGCGCTGTTCAGGCACCACGGAGCCTTTTTACGTTTTAGATTTAAGCCTTTCTTCCCCTCAGGGAAAGGCCTATGATTTACTTTCTTATTATCTCTCTATCCTCTCTGTTTTTCACTCCCCTTTTCTTTAGTCATACTGTTGGAGGATTTTGTTTATGATTTCCATTTCGTCTGTTTGTGTTTTAAGAGGCTTTCTGTTTCATTTCAAAACCAGTGACTGGGGCTGGGGAGATGGTTCAGTGGTTAGTGTCCTGCTGCTCTCACAGACGACTGGTCTTCCCTTCTCAGCACTCACACTGGGTGCCTCGCAACTGCCTGTAATGCCAGTTCCGAGGACTCTTATGCCTCCTCTGCCTCTGAGGGCACACGTGTGCACTCACATACATACACAGAAACAAAACTAAAGTCAAAATATCTCTTCTAAAGGAAAAATATTAATGAGGTCCTCAGTTTTTTTTTTCATTCTTTAGTGAATTATAACCTTCAAAACATCTTTTTTCCAAAAGTAGCTGTTTTGCTGTTGTTCTGTTTCATCCAACTGAGGGGGGATTTTGTTCTGAGTTAGAGCTATGTTATCTCTTTATTGGTTTGCCTCAAAATTAATCACCTCTTTCAGTGACTCGTGTGGGTAGTCTGGGGCATATTAAACGAGTAATTTGTAACTCCAGTCTTACATTAGAGTCACATGTGAAGACTTTAAGATATACTGATGCCCGAGCCACATCCCCAGCTATTCTGATCTAATTGGCTTGCAAAGCATCCAGACAGAGGTATTTTTAGAAGTTCTAATATTCATCTGATGACTGAGGTCTGCAGTCTCTCCAGAATGACAGCGACCCCTGCATGCTTGTGGTTCAATTTTTCTACCTCACCCACAGGGACTGTAAGTAACTGTGAGCTATGACTATGACTACTGTCATAAAGCAAGCAGCTCCTGCCATTGCATTGATGGTAAGCAGGCTGCCGAGGTGTAGCCAGCCTTGTGTGTGGGAACTAGTAAGATTTCATGGGGTCGGTAGGGGGGGGTGGGTTGTCTCTCTCCAGACAGCAAGAAGAGGAGTCACTGGGTCGCATAAGCAGTTGCCATCTGGCTCTGGGAAGATTTAGACAAGGAAACCCATTCCAAAGCTCAGAACCACTGCCTCAAAGAATAAAATGGAAACAACTTTATCCTTTTAAAGAAGAAGGCATCCAGTGTCAACATCTGGCCTCCACACACCTGTGCACAAATAAATCCCATTATACACCTCCCCTTAGTGGTACTCACTGATGGATTAAATCGTAGACAGACTTCAGCTCTCTTCTAAGTTGTGTTCACAGCAGAGAGACCTAGACCATCACAAGGTAACTGAGTCCCAAGCACCTGCTCCCTTGCAGAGCTGGGGAATTCTTACTACCAGAGACACACCCTCCAGGCCCCAACTGTATGCACAACAAGAATCTCCAGTGGTGTGGGAACCTCACGAAGAACTCATATGTGGTTTGAGTCCATTCTTTCCAGACTGCCCCCCTGTGATGTACATGTTATGCAGCATGCACCATACCTTTCCCAAATGTAAATGTCATCCTCAACTAGTGAGTTCAAGGCCACCCTGGGCTACATGAGATCCAGTCCCAAAACAAAGCCTAAACTGCAGCATTTCTTATTATTTTTTATTGATTGATTTAAAAAATCGTTATAGCATGTAACGTGATCTTTTATAATGTGTGAACATTGTGGAATGGCTAAGCCAAGCTATGTAGCATTTGTGTTCTGCATATGCTGCTTGGTTGGTGCCGTGAGAGCCCTCAAATCCTCTGAGCAATTATCAATAAGTCTTTGATCATAAATGATCTACGAGCCACTCTGGCCCTAAATCCCCAAATCCTAGGACATCTTCTAATTTCCAAAGTGATAAAGCAACTCTTCAGAATGCATGATTGCAAATCACTTATGATTAGAAATCGATACTGATGCTTTGTTTATTCAGACTTCCCCTAAGTATTGCCAGCTTCACTTTTCCACGTCTATGTTGATGCTGTCCACTCTTTGAGATTATGCAGAGTAACCAACCACGTCACAGCCATGGCTGAATTCCATGGTCATCGTTGCCTGGAATATAAGTGGTCAGTACACATTTTTTTAAATATGTTTTCCTGGAGCTTTGGAGATGGCTTAGTATAGAAATTTTTGTCACGTGAGCATAAGGACTTGGGTTCAGATCTCTAAAACCTAAATAAAAGCCAGGTAGACATGGTGGCTTTCTCTGTTGGAAGATAGGAAGCAAGGATCCACTGGACAGGCTGGCTAGCTAAAGTAACAGGAATTGGCAAGTTGCAGGCTCAGCCAGGGACACTGCCCTGTGAATAAAATAGAGGGGGATCCAGAAAGACATCTAATGTCAACTTCATCTTCCACACACACACACCAGCAAACACACATGTACCCCATGCACACAAACATGCATATTCATGCACCAAATATACACACATACACGTGCAAAACATATTTTATTTTTCATTCTTCATTGTCTCTTAGTGGAACCGAAGGTTTATAGCCCAAGTTTAAAAAAAATAAAATTAACTCTTTTCCCACTTATCAAACTCCCATTTCTTTCCCAGGTACCCTAGCACCTCATGGCGTCTTCTCTTTGCCGTCTCCTCTTCCTTCTCACTGATGATGATAAAGGACAATTAACAGCAAATATATGAAGTCATTTTGTTATTTGAGAGTATTCCCCTACACACTTTTCCCAGCTCCTTTCTAGTATACATTGTATGAATACAGTGTTTTTATTTAAGAAAAGAATTACACTTTGTACTTCCATGCCAATTATATTTACAGCCGTCTCCAAATTACCCAGACATTAGAACAGAGTGAATGTCAGATTAAGCCCCCACGCACACGTGCCACGTGAGAACCTGCTCTGCAGCGATTTGGCAGAATGTCAGTGCCACCGTGGCTGAGTATAATTAGGTAATTCGCAAAGCTGACTCTCAGTCTAAAAGCTAATAAAATACTCTAACACGCCCTTGTACTTATATCCTCCTGAGCTAAGCAATGTGAGGTTTTAAAAAAAATATTAAAACAAAAAAATGTATTTCGTGCGGGGTTTTAACTGGATTTCTGTCTGTTAACATCTCTGTCGAAATACGGAACAAAACAGCCAACTTGATTTGGTGACATTTAAAACGTCTCTGGCTCTTTGTGATAATTATGGGAAGTGTTAATGGTATTTAAATTTTATTTAGTTATTAGGCTTCTTCAGAGCTTCAGGTCCAGGATAGAAAGCACTTTACAAGAGTTTGATAAGCCCCATTATTCAGAAAGCAAGAATCAAAAGAATTCACTTAGCTGTGCATAACTCTAGTGATGCTTTTGCCTAAAAGAGGTCAGACTTCCCCTAAATTTAATCCTAGTTGCCTTCTTATTGGACCTGTCTCCAGACACAGCCATGTCAGGGGATTAGCATTTCAACCTGTGAATTTAGCAAGAATATAATTCCATCCACCAAAGGGCTGAAGGAGGGAAGGGTCTGGCAGACTGGGGTACAAACTGGAAACAGAACTGGTGTCTACTGAGGAGGATGGGACAAAAAAAGATGGCTTCCTCTAGGCCCATCCCATCTCAGACCCTACCTCTCTGAGTCATTAATGTTCTGAAAACCAAAACTCCTATTCTGAAGGAGGGAAATTGTACTACGATGTAAACTCCGGCAAGGAACCAGGTGCAGCCAGTCAAGAGAACCCTGGCTTCCTTGTTGCATATCTGGATGACTCCTGAGTGCACTGAGGGCTTTGAGCACTCTGGAAGACCCTACACACACACACACACACACACACACACACACACAAAACACACACACACACACACACACACACACACACTACATGGGAGAAGTGGCTAAGAAACACTCAGGAGCCAAAAGAGCAGCAAGGAGAAGAGCCTGCTGAACTAACAGCAGATGCACTTAAAGGGCCACCAAAATTTCAATTAGCCATGGAAGAAAAAACAGAGTTGATACAAACTTGACCTAATTGCCGGGCACATCGCTCTCCTAAGACAAATGATCGATTGCCTCAACGCGGTCTGGTGGTCTGGTGATTACGGTGGATGTATTTACATATGACATTTACCTGAAAAAAAAAAGAGAGAGAGAGAAGACTAATTCACTCACAAAATTAAAAAAAAAAAAAACTTAATACGTCAACAAAAAGACTGCTTCCCATACCTCCTAAGCCAGTCTGGAAATGAAGTTAGATTCTATGCTAATAAATACAACTCTGAGCGCTCTTTAAATGTGCCCTTTCAGTCACGATTTTCAGTAGCCTGGCCACTGCCTGCACTGACAGTAATGAGTGTTTTGATATACAGCACTGCCTTATTCCACATGCCAGCAATGTTCTAAGACCAGAAACAGACTCAACTCAAAGGTGGCTTCTTTGCCCACACTCATTCCATAACCACTGTTCTAACCAATTACTGAAAATACAGAAATCTGAAGTATCGTAGGCCAGAAGTCTGACTCAGGTGTCTCCAGTGTATAATGAAGCATATAAAAGGAAGAATTCTTTTCCCTGCCCGTACGGATTATTAATAACATTGGGTTTCTCTGAGCTGAGGCGCTGGGCACTCTGGTTTCCAGCTCTGTAGAGTACCAACACTCCTTGGCTGGCCTCCTACCTCCATCTTTAAGGCTCCAATGACAAGACCCTCTTATGTTTGAATCTCTCTTCTTACTTGCTTGACATCTCTGTGAACAAGTTGGGGAATGGTTTCCTGCTGTGTATGTGTGTGTGCATGCGTGTGTGTGTGTGTGTGTGTGTGTGTGTGTGTTTACACACATGTACATGGGCATGTTTGTCTGCAGATGCATATGTACCACATGTGAATGTGGAGACCAGAGGATAACCTTGGTTATCTTTCCCCAGGAGCCATTCAGTCTCTGGGTTAGAGCTGGAGGATATAACCGGGCCTGCTGTCTATGAGCCCCAGAGTCCCTCCTGTCTCCACCTCCCCAGCTCTGGGATAATAAACGTGTATCACCCATGGATGGTTTCTTAAAAATGGATTCTAGGAACCAAACATGGACCCTCGTGGTCTCCCAGCAAACACTTTCACAAACCGAGTTATCTCCTAAACTAGCTCACCCATTTGAGTAGAATAACTGACATTCTGTGCCTCAAAGAGGAGCCACACCACTCCCACAGCAGACCCTCCAAAGACCAATAATGCTTCCGGTTTTCCACACCCACACTTCAGATCGCAGGATTCAGCCCCTCCTGGACTGTTACTCTTATCAGAAAGTCAAAGTTAAAAAAAATAAATAAATAAAACAGTAATAACTCTTGGTGTTGATTACTTCTAGGAAAAGTGCTGCAAAAATATCTTTGATTAAAACACATATACATATATGCATAAAAATATGCATAATAAATACGTACTAGGGCTGTTGAGGTGGCTCAGCAGGTAAAGGCGCGTGCTACCAAGCATGATGATCAGAGTTTGGTCCCCAGGACCCATGCAGTCGGAGAGAACTGACTCCTGAAAGTTGTCCTCTGACCTCTGCACTTACACAGTGAAATGTATGTGCACACAAACACACACACACACACAGAGAAACACAACACACATACACACACATAC
>JANHMN010001084.1:0-12949 GCA_030674055.1 Rhabdomys pumilio
CTGTAAGAGAAATGTGCAGTGTAGGACAGTATTTAGTCTCTGAGACTCAGAAAATAATGTTAGAGTGTGTTTTTAATTTAATTTCTGTTATTCTGATAAAGTATCCTGACAAAAAGAAGTTTAACAGGCAAAGATTTCTCTTAGCTCATGATTCTAGGTTCTAGCTTATTGTTCTGGAGAATGCAAAGCAAGAACTCGAGTTTGTCATCACATCCACAGTCAAGAACAAAGACTAAATACATCCTTGCTTGCTTAATAGGTAGTTTCTCTCCTTTTAAATAAAAAAATTCTTTATTTTTATTTTTGAATATTTGTGTTCCTGTATATATTTATATGTGCCACAGGCAGGATGGTGCCTTCAGAGGCTAGAAGAAATGTCAAATCTCCTAGATTTTAAGTTACAGGCAGTATTGAAGTACCTGGTATAAGTGCTAGAAACTCAACCTGAGTTTAATACATGAAGAGTAAGTTCTCTTACCACTAACCTATCTTTTCAGCCCTAATCCAGAACTGATCCCATGAAATGATGCCATCAGTGTTCAGGGCACATCTTCCCCACACAACTAAAAACTGAAACAATTAACCTATTTACAGGCTTTGCTATTGTCCAACTTCCCTTTGTGTTCTCAGGCTGTAGATTTTAGAATGGCTACTCCAGCTTGTTTCTTAGGACCATTGCTTGAAAATTGTTTTCCAGCCTTTTACTCTAAGGTAGAGTCTGTCTTTGTCACTGAGGTGGGTTTCCTGTATGCAGCAAAATGCTGGGTTCTGTTTACATATCCAGTCCATTAGCCTATGTCTTTTAATTGGGGAATTGAGTCCATTGATGTTAAGAGGTATTAAGGAACTGTGATTGTTGCTTCATGATATTTTTGTTATTAGAGGTGAAATTATCTTTGTGTGGCTATCTTCTTTTGTATTTGTTGGAAGAGGATTACTTTCTTGCTCTTTCTAGGGTATAATTTCCCTCCTTGTATTGGAGTTTTCCTGCTATTATTCTTTGTAATGCTGGGTTTGTGGAAATATATTGTGGAAATATAGTGGGTCTCAGTTACTCTCTGTTTGGGGCAGGCATTTCTTTCTGCTTACCTAAGATACTGCCCTGGTTAGAGCTCCTGGGAGGCCTGCTTCCTTTGGGTTCTGTGAGATTGGGAGCAGAGCTGCCTCCTGGGATCTGCTCAGTGCTCAGGCCCAGACTGGAAGGAACCAATGCTCCAGGCCTGGGGTCGGGAACAAGTTTTTAATTGGTATCAATGTTTGATAAAACACCAGTAAAACTTTCTTCAGAATAGTCTTACAAAATGTTCCCATTTCCCATTAAGAATATTAGTGTAACGTTTAATTCTTCCATGTTTTTTACGTTCTCAAACTGAGCTATAGATTTGGTATGTTTCTGTGCAGTGGCTCAGTATTTTACTGAATTTGTCTTACTGCTATTAACCATAGCTCATTCTTTGTACTGTGAAACATCATCATCTTTGTATTGTGAAAACTCTTAACTGATCTCTGGTTTTCAGTCCATCCTTCATATGTCTGCTGTGTTGTCTTTGTGTAATATCTCTTTTTCCTGAAAATCCACCAGTAATTTCTCATTTTGTATCCTCAGAGTTTAGGGATTCACTATGACTGAGTCTTAAAGCTTCAATTACTACAAGTACGCATTATTCCCATTTATCTATTGATTTCTTATTTATTTGCCAACTAAACCAAAGACATTTACCAATTTGTGCTTTGTATATACAAAAAGCAGCATTACTATTCATATTTTAATTTATAAGTATTATTGTTTATGCTTTTCCTTACTGGAGGAAAAAAAGAAGCAACTGTCTTTGATGATGATTCTTTTTTTGTATTTTTTGGTTTTATCTATTTGTTTCTTTATTTTATTTTTATTTTTAAATCAAACCGTGATTGTTACTTTTTCACACAGGGGTTATAAACACAAAACGGCAGGATGTGGGGAAGGGGATGATGCAGGAGTGTAGGTGTTCAGGGGGAGTACAGATTTCTTCCAGGACAGAGTATCTGCTGGGTGAAGGTTCAGGGAACATGTCATTATGAATCTGTCTATGAATCACTTGTTTCTTATCTAAACTGGTACTATCCACCAAGGTTACCTATCCACAAGGTCTATGGCTATTAGTTCTTATCCAGGGTGGTTAATTTCCACCAAAGCTGCCTGTTGACAATATCTTATAGCTATCTGTTTCTGTGTATTTCCACAGAGACCAAGGCTTTGTGTTAGCAGGCTGTCTTAGGCCTATTGCTGATTATAGGCCTATGGCTGTTTTTAGGCCTTCAGTGTATAAGCAAGGCTGCCTCTGGCATCTCCCCCCTTCTCCAAGTATAGAAGGACCGTGGCAATTACAATCTTTCAAATGCAGGGATAGAGACCTGACCTCCAGTGATTAAAGGGGACCTTGTAATGGCTTTGGTCCTTTTGTCATTGGCCAGTGAGGCATGAGGGCCATACCCATCCCGATGTCTTTTTCCTGGAGTGGGGATACTTTTGACATCAACTCCTATGCAGTCAGGCTTGTCCCTCAGGGAACCCAGAAGGATATTTTTAATTTTTATTTATATTCCCTTGAAGTGCTTAGCCTCGCAGCCTAAGCAATAATTCAGATCTCCAGTCAGAGGGGGTTCTGGGTAGCCCCTCTCCTTTTGATCTAGGGGCAGAAGTACCCTCTTTTAGGTTGGGTGGAGATTAGTTTTGGGAGCACTGTGGATAGAGTAACAACCTCGTCTTGAGTCTTGTGGTCCTCCATTACTAACTTATGATAAGTTATCTGAATAGGTTTTGCTGTCCAAATTAACTATCTGTTGTTTCACTAAGTTGGTCAGCCTATTTAAGGCCCACGGACCAAAGGAAATAAGAAAAACTAACTCAATTATCGGTCCCAAAAGGGAAGTAGGGTTGACAATCATGAAGTGGTTGAAAACCAATTCTTGTACCAGCTCTCTCCTCTCTCTCTCTCTCTCTCTCTCTCTCTCTCTCTCTCTCTCTCTCTCTCTCTCTCTCTCTGTTTCTCTCTCTCTCTCTCTCCCCCTCTGTCTCTGTCTACCATTTCTCAAGGCCTTCTCTGAACTTTTTCATGTTTTCTTTAACAATCCCTGTCTTGTCTATGTAAAAGCAGTATTCTTCTTTAAGGGCTGTACACAGTCTAGAGCTGTACACAGTCTTTTCTACTGTGAAAGAGTAAATCAAGGCTAATACAGTACTTTGTAATTTTTGGAGATCACTTCAGACAGTGAAACGAACGATTTCTTCAGATTAGTGATGTCAATCTCTAGCTGTTTGATGTCCTTGTCAATTGTTTTTCATCTTCTTTATAATTGGGCCTGGCTTTGTTGGTGTATCTATTTATTTCAATAATCTTTTTGGCAGCCATTTAGCTGTGCCTTCTGTGGTATCAAACAGGCATATCAATCCTAAGCCCCATATAAGAACTGGGTCCAGGCCATTCCATTTAAAGGTAAGAGGGTCCTTCCACAGAACTGTGGCATAGTTTTTATTGGTCTCAGCTTACCAAAGGCAATCATCAGCAGCTTTGTCATGAGCTTTTAGATTTAGAAAATTAAAAATGAACAAGACATGATGGAGAGTATTTCTGGGAGACTTCTTCTGGGGGTAAAGTTCCCCTTCTGTTGTTTTAAAAGCCAATTTTTCAGAGTTCTTATAAAACCAGGGTAGAAGCACCAGTAGCTGCTCCCCTCCTACTCAGAGAGTTATGAAGATATTATTTTAAAGTTTTATAATACCTGTTTTATAATATCTTGTCTTTGAGGATTATAAGGAATTCCTGTAATATGGGTAATGATACATTGTTAACTAAAAATCTCAAATGTCTGACTGTAACAGTCAGTTTTGTTTATCTTAATCTGATATGGAACACCAAGTATAAAAGATACTATAGACAATAACTAATCATATTTTTAATTGTTTCTCATATTAAAGTAATTGTAACTAGAAAGCCTGAAAAGGTGTCAAATCACATATACATATTTGAATTTTTTAAATTAAAAAAGGAGTAACATCCACTTGTCATACTTGATTAGGTATAATTCCTCAAGTATTAACAGTATTATGAAAAAATTGAGGACACTAAAAACAAACTTTGTAATTAGACCTATATACTCTCTAAAGATGACAAATTGTTATCTCAGGCTATTATTATTAAACATAGATCTATAAAAATGTAGTATCTTTGGTGATGTTACATAATAGATGGTTTATTAAATCATAATGATGATCTTATAAAAATTTTAAAATTATATCCATGATTATTAAGTTCTTTATAACAGGACTGTTACTAGGACTTTTTCTGATAGTCAAAAAAAGTAATAAGAATTTTGTCAGTCTCTCAGATAACATCAGTTAATTGTTCCTAGACACATAACCAGAATTTTACTCAGAGCACATTTCAGGAGGTATAAAACAATTTGTCAAAGGTCAATGAAAAGGGACCCAACAATTTATCGTAGGTGTTAGGATAGAAAATAAAATATTGTCTGGGCTTATCTACACAAATCTTCACTAATAACCCAGTTATAGATCTGTGGCTATCTTCTTTTGGATTTGTTGGAAGAAGGTTATTTTCTTGATCTTTCTAGGGTATAATTATCCTCCTTGTATTGGAGCTTTCCCACTATTATCCTTTGTAGTGCTGAGTTTGTGGAAAGATACTGTGTAAACTTGGTTTTGTCGTGGAATATCTTGGTTTCCTTGTCCATTGTAATTAAGAGTTTTGCTGGGTATAGTAGCTTGGGTTGGCATTTATGTTTTCTTAAGGTTTGTATGACATCTTTCCAGGATCTTCTAACTTTTATAGTATCTGGTGAGAAGTCTGGTGTAATTCTGATAGATCTGCCTTTATATGTTACTTGGCATTTTCCCTTTACTGCATTTAATATTCTTTCTTTGTTTTGTGCATTTGGTGTTTTGATTGTTATGTGACAGGAGGTATTTCTTTTCTGGTCTCATCTATTTGACATTCTATAGGCTTATTGTATTTTTATGGGCATCTTTTTCATCAGGTTAGAGAAGTTTTCTTCTATAATTCTGTTGAAGATATTTATAGGCCATTTAAGTTGGGAATCTTCACACTCATCTATACCTATTTTCCTTAGGTTTTGTCTTCTCATTGTGTCCTGAATTTCCTGGATGTTTTGTGTTAATAACATTTTGCATTCTGCATTTTCTATGACAGTTGTGTCAATATTTTCCATGATATCTTCTGCACCGAAGATTCTCTATTCTATCTCTTCTATTCTGTTGATGATGCCTGCGTCTATGACTCTTGATCTCTTTCTTAGGTTTTCTAACTCCAGGGTAGTCTCCCTTTGTGATTTCGTTATTATTTCTACTTCCATTTTTATGTCCTGGTTGGTTTTGTTCAATAAACCTGTTTGGTTGCGTTCTCTTATAATGTTTTAAGGGATTTTTGTGTTTCCTCTTTAAGGGCTTCTACCTGTTTATCTTTGTTCTCAAATCCTTTGAGAGTGTTATTTATGTCCTTCTTAAATAACTCTATCATCATCATTAGAAGTGAATTTAAATCTGAATCTTGCTTTCCTAGTGATATGGGGAATTCAGGACTTTCTTGTGTGTGATATCTAGGTTCTAATGATTCCAAGTACCCTGGGTTGCTGAAGCTTATAATCTTGTGTTTGCCTTTAGCCATCTGGATCTCCTTAGTGCTACCTGCCCTGTCTCTGACTGGAGCCTGTCTTTCCTATTATCTTGGTTGTATCAGAACTCTGTGGGGTGGGTGTTACTACTGGGGTAAGAGCTGGGGCACAAAATCTGCTCAGTGCTCTGGGACAGACAGGAAGGAAACAGTGCTCCTGTCCAGAAGTGACATCCTGGGTCCTAGTGACTTCCAGTTACTCCCTGTTTGGGGCAGGCTTTGCTGTCTCCTTATCTAAGATACTGCCCTGGTTAGAGCTCCTGACAATCCTGCTTCCTCTGGGTTCTGTGAGATTGGGGGCAGAGCAATGATGATGTTTCTTTATAGCACTTAATGTAGTATTATTTGGGTCAGTAGTTTATTGGAATAGTAGGAAGTGGGTCAACAATTTATTGAATGCATGTTAATATTTTTAAATTTATTTCTTCTGGCTACATGGGATGGTACATGTCTATAATGCTGTATTAAAAAGGCCAGAGTAAGATGCTAAGTTTGAGGCCTGACTGAGCTACCATAGTGAGAGCCTGCCATTTAAAAATACTGCACATATATGAAATTTTAAATGTAAAAGTCACTAAATTGCTGAAATGTAATATTTTTGAGACAGGTGTCACTGTATAGCCTTAGAAGGCCTAGAGCTTGCTATGTAAACCGAGGGAGCCTTTAACTCACAGAGCTTCACCTGCCTTAGCCTTCCAAGTGCTAGGAATAAGGGTGTGGATCACTACACACAGCTTAACAGTGTAATTTGACCTTACATAAATTAAAAAGATCCCACAGTGCAGATCATTTTTTCCTTTAGTGAATTCGTGTCACATTACCATTCGTCCAAATAAAATAGACCCTGATGTTTTGAAGCTTACTAGAAATGTTCAAAATTATCTTACTGATGGGATATTCTAGTCTCTGTCTTTCTCTCTCTTTTTCTTTTTTGAGACAGGGTTTCTCTGTGTAGCTCAGGCTGTCCTGGAACTCACTCTGTAGACCAGGCTGGCCTCAAACTCAGGAAACTTCCTGAGTCTGCCTCCCAAGTGCTGGGATTAAAGGAATGCACCACAACTGCCTGGCTTGGGATATTTTAGGTTGTATTCAAATGTTTTTTTTTCTTTTCTCTTTTGAGTCAGCGTCTCACTATGTTCCTCAGGTTTGTCTCTAGATCTCTATCTTTCTTGAGCTTTCAGAGTATCTAGGAATCATTTACAACTGTGCACAACATTTCTGCTCCATTTTGACATGAACAGTTCATTGAACTATTGTTTTGGAGAAATATGCTAATTTTGTCACTTTAACAACATTGTACTCATGTCTGCTGTATTTCACTTCTTTTTATTCTTGTATTATTTACATGTTTTGGAAATTGGAATAGATAATGAGCATTATTTGAATACTGATAAATTCTCACCTGTGAAACTGAATTTTGCAATTTAGAAACTAAGATGAAACATGGATAATAACTGAACTAGCTTTTTGTGTTTTAGATTTTTTATAACATGGACGATGAAAATGATAATGTATGTAGTGCTTCATTCATTGAACTTAAAAAAGTACTTGCTGAGTATCAAAAGAAACAAATGATGGAAACTGTAAGTTATATTTTGACCTGCAAATGACATAATTTAACAGAAATATTAAAGTGTTTTATTTATTAAAATATGCATTAAACTAAAAATTCATCATATTTTCTCTATATGATACAGCAGCGGCAAGAGATTGCAAATATTTGAAAGTCTCTTCAATCCATATTCTGATGAGTCTTTGAAGAAAACTTGAACTTGTTTGGTAAAATATAATTCTAATGATAACTGAAAAGCATTTCTTTTTTATATTTTTTTATTCTTTATTTGTTATGTTATTTATTACCTTTCAAATGTAATCCTCCTTCCCAATTTCCCCTTAACAAATTTCCCATTGCATCCACCACACCCAGCTTCTATGAGGGTGCTCCTCCATCCTCCCACGCACTCCTGCCTCAGTGCCCTAGAGTTCCCCTACACTGGGGCACCAAGCCTTCATAGGACCAAGGGCCTCCCTTCCCATTGATGCCCAACAAGGCTATCCTGTGCTACATATGTAGCTGGAGCCATAGTAGAAATTTAAGTTTAAAGAAAATCTTAACTGCCTCATGACTAACAGCTATTTTGCTGTGTCAAGATTTTAACTCTGTTTTTCGTGAGATTTTTTTTTCTCTCCAACAATGTGGATTCACTTTTATGACTAAACATTGTTTGTTTTGTCACCAGAAAATTCCTTATCAGTCACCAAAGATACAAAGAGCAATTGTAGAAGGTTAAATTGACATTTGCTTTGCTTTGCTTTGTTGTATTTTTAAAACATGAGCTCACCATGCAACCCAGACTGCTCTCTCATTTCTGGGCTTAACCTCAGCCTGCAAAGTACCCATGATTTTTAATTTTTAAGTTGATGAAATTGATGTTGTGCTTATCTCAAAATTGAGCATATTTGCTAACTTTTATGTATGAAAAAGCAACAGAAAAACTGCAACTTCTCAGAAGCCTTTAAAAATCTGTATGACTGAACTGTTCAAATGAAATATAAAAAGTCATGTGATTGCAGCTATTTTTCTGTAGCAAGGTTACAACCTTTATTGTAATGATGAATTGTTTGTCTAATGCTGTCAAATAATTTTATCAATAAAGATTATTTAAATGTATGTGTTGGCTTCAGAATATTTTATCATTCATAAGAGGTACAAAATACTATTATGGATGTTAAATTGGGCATTGTATTATATAATGCTGCAGATTTCTACCTTTTCTTGTTTTTGAGACAGAGTCAAATGATGTTTCCCATATCAGTCTTGAACTCCAGGGCTCAACCGATCTTCACTTCTCAGCCTTCCAGATAACTAGTACTATAGGTGTGTGCCACAACACAGCACAACACAACCCTTTTTTCTTTAAGGAAAATATTCAAGAACCCCGTTTTACATGTATATCCTCTTTTGTGTACTTAGTAAACTACAAATCCAATTTTATGGAAACAAAATAGTCTGTGATCCATAAAATTTACCAAAATCGTGTGTAAGAATGACTTAATTGCCACAAGTGCCTGCATGCTGCCATGCTCACTGCCCTAATGATAATGGACTGAGCTTCTACAAGGCCCAACGGAATGCTTTTCCTTAACAAAAAGGTTGTCATGGTCATAGTTTCTCTTCATAGCACTAGTACAGTCACTAAGACAGGGTGAATGTGCACAGTATAAGGAAAAGAGACACAGGAGGAATGAAAGTTTAAAGTGTCCCAAACACAAGTATTAAAATTCTGTGTGTATCTACCCCAATTATACGTTTTAGTGCTGGGGAAATAACCATGGAATGAGTTCAGGGACCCACTGGACATACTGGGAGTCATATTTCAGCCAAAATTCCATTGATTACCTGGCCCCCATTAAGTCCCTACTTTAATAACTGGAGGCCACAGTATTTCTTGGAGTCTCTTGGACTCAGTGTCAATTGAAAACCAGTATCCAATAGACCCCAGGAAGTCTGATGGTTTCCTTCTCCCAGTGTACAGTTACCTTGGTAAAAGGCCATTGGTCCCTCTGTGGAAAGACTGGAGAAAGGGTAACAGTAAAATCTTAGGTATTTTATTAAGGTCCTTACTTAGGGGAATCTGGCTGTCCTTACTTTAAGATTCTATCTTACATTTGTCAGAATGGCTGAGATCAGAAACACAAGTGACTGACTGCTCATGCTGGCAAGGATGAGAAGCAAAGGGAACACTCATTCATTCCTGGTGGGACAGCAAACTTGTATGGTCACTATCAAAATCAATATGGTGGTTGCTCAGAAACAATTGGGAGTCTATCTGCCTCAAGACCCAGCTGTGCCATACTTGGGCATACTCTCAAAGGATGCTCCAACCTAAGACAAGAAAACTTTCTCAACTCTGTTCATTGTGGCTTTATACATAACAGGAACTGGAAACAATCTAGATGTCCCTCAACTGAAGAACTGATCAGAGAAATACCATACATTTAAACAATGGAGTATTATTTAGTTATTTAAAAAATGACATCATGAAATTTGCAGGCAAATGGATGCAACTAGTAAAATAATCATCCAAAGTGACATAGCTCAGTCCCACAAAGACAAATATGGCATGTATTCCCTTGTGAGTGGATATCAGCTATTAAGTAAATAATAATCAAGCTACAGTCCGCAGACCCAGAGAGCTTAGGTAAAGAGGAGGGAACTAGGTGTGTGTGCATGAATCACCCTGGGAAGGGGAAATTGACTAGATTTTGGGTGGACAGGGAGCCAGTGGGGACAGGAGCAGGAGGGATTGGTTTGTGGAGCAGGGATGGAGGGAGAGAATGCAGGAGAGACAGGTAGAATTGGGGGACATTTGGAGAGTGTGAAAACAGCTGGAATTGAGGGACAGTTGGAGATTGTGGAAATCTAGTGCTGTGGAAATTTCTGGAATCTCTGAGGGTGACCCTAATATGGGAGGATATGGAGTCTGAACAGGCCCTCGTTTGTAGTCAGCGGAGGCTCCTAGTGATGGTCTAGGATTCAGTAGAATTTTTGGTCAAGAGAATCTTATGGAGATCCTCCAACAACTCAGGCTGATGCTAAGACAGAGGACCACTTTCTAAAACAAACCCTGGGAATCCCATTGCAGAGGACAACATCCACACACCTCATGAAAAAGCTGATGCCTGTGTAGAGCCTTCACTCCTATGTTCTAGTCTCTTTGGTGCAGGGGGGTACTCTGCAGGCTACTAAAAGGAAAACCCCAACACTAAATCAGCCACAAAACCTTCAATCTATAATCTGCCTGCAAAGGAGGCAGTGGTTTGCCTTGAACTTGTGGTAGCAGACATCAAATGTCTGCTTTAACTTGAGGTCCCTACCACAAAGGGCGCTCTCATACCCTATGCTATCTGAACAACCAGGAATGGGACACTGGTTAGCCCAGAGACCTTGAATGGAACCAACAAGATAGACAGTAAATAAATAAATAAATAAATAAATAAATAAATAAATAAATAAAATTATTCTTGTTAATATTTTCCTAAACTCACAGAAGGATGCCTTGTCCAGTCAGAGTCATCAGAGAGTCCTCCTACAGCAGCAGATGGGAGAGGCTGCAGTGATCACAGCCAAACATGGAGACTCTAATTTGGGGATCTCCATAGGTTCCCTTATCTCAGAGCTCAGGAAACCCCTCGAAAGTGTCCGAGGAAAGATTATAAGAGTCAGCAGGAATTGCGGACACCAGGAGAACATGACCCCAACTGAGCAGAACTCATATGGGCTCACAGAGACTAAAGCAACAAGCATGGGGCTTGTGTAGGTCTATTCCAGGTTCTCTATGTAATGTTATGGGGCCTGTGTTGGTTTTGTACCAGGTCCTCAGAATATATGTTATGGGTGATAGCTTGATATTTCTGTGGGACTCCTAACAATGGGGCCAGCTTTGTCTCTGACTCTTACCTTTTTTTGGAATTCTTTTCCTCCTCTTTTTTCTCATCCTTCTCCAACTACCATGTGAGGGCTTTCATCTTGCGTTATTGTGTCTTCTTTTGCTGTGCTTGGTTGTTGTCTTTCAGAGGACTGCTCCCTTCTGAAAGAAAACAGAGGGAGAATAGATACTGAGGAGAGGGATGCCTAGACCTAGATTTGTTTCTAATTTGGCGTCTAGAAGAATTAGGAAATATTCTTCAGAGAGAGGGATAATTCAGCTGAATTGGTAGCCAGGTGTAAAGGAAGTTTTAGTATCTTGAGGAGTAAAGGTGATGGTTGTACCTAAATTTCAAAGATCTCTGCCTAGACAGAGATCTAGACAATCTGGGACTAGCATGAAGGAGTGAGTCACCTACTTGTGACCCAGGCAAACTGTCCTTTTAGGTGTTAGATGATAGTTTTTAATCATGCCTGTGGCTCCTTGTCTTGATCTATTCAGTTCAGTCCTGGACCTCAAGGATGATTTCTTTTCCATTTTTCTGGCACCAATGTGTGAGTACACATTTGCCTTTGAATGGACTGACCCAATGTCTATTGAGTCTAGTTAACTAAACTGGACTGGACTATCCTAAAGGTTCAAAATTTTCCCTACACATTTTGTAAAGGAGTTACAAAAATCCTGAACAGCAGTCTAGAAATCACACCTGGATTCATATCTGCTCCACGGTGTAGATGATTGTATATTGGCAGCAGTCAGCACCACCATCCATTTTAAAGGAACAAAGGACTTGCCCTAACTGCTCCAGGCACTGGGATATAATATATCCCTGAAAAAGGCTCAGGCTTTGCCAAACAGTGGTCTCCTAGCTTGGATACAAGCTTGCTCTAGATAGGTTAACACTTAGTGACTGATCCCCAGGACTCCTAGATTCTAAGCCAAGAAGTAGGCATGCAAATTACATTACAGGCTCTGGATCCCTGGATTTGATGAAATAGCCCTGCCCTTTATTCTCCCACTGTTTGAGACCATCCTTTGAAGTGAGCTGAAACAGACTAACAAGCTTTCCAGAAACTAAAACAGGTTTATACCTAAACCCCAGCTTTAGCCCTACAAGATGTCACTAAATATTTTCAGTCTCTTATTCATGAGACTCTAGGCATTGGAAAGGAGAAATCCGGAGGCCCTGGTGGCCTCTGGTCAGCCCTCCTGTGTGTGTGCAATAACTAAAACCACTATATCAGCATGGGAAGCTGACAAACTCACTTTGGCCAGGACCTGACTTTAAGTGATCTCCATGCTGTAGAAACCATCCTAAGAGGGTCAAAAGGCCACTGAGTGTCAAATGCTCATTGTTTCTTGATTAGCTCTGTCTAACTTTAGCTGGTGAATAGAATCTTAACCCTGTACATTTATACTGGATTTCATCAGGTCCCTGAGGTTCCCATCTACGACTATAGGCTTATACTTTTTAAAACCTACTTTAATAAATGCACTTAATGCTTTAACCTCCCTTCTAGCACCACCCACCAGACTTAGTGGAAAGGACAATTTAATAAGGCAAAGTGAGTTGTCAGTTCTTTGGGATGAATCCAATCTGTGTTCTTAGGATATTGCCAGTTTAGTTCAAATGAATCAGCAGCAGTAGCTCCATCCATTTGCAAACACCATTCATGAATCAGCAAATTGTCTGAGTCTATGGTAGTAACAAGAAGCTGCCTGAAAACCACCAGAAGTTCTTTGGTGCATTTCTCTCTACAAATTCATAACAAACAATAATCATCAAAGAGTGGAAAGGTGATCCAATACCACACAGCATCACTCACTGTC
>JANHMN010001085.1:0-12943 GCA_030674055.1 Rhabdomys pumilio
TTTATAGTCAAATTTTACATAGTCAGAAATAAAATAAAAGTTCATTATTGGAAAAGAGTATTTTCACTATAAAATATTACCAATCTTGTCTTATACACTTACTAGACATATTTTTTCTGTGTACATTTATATTTGTATTATATTTTCCCAACTGATAGAATAGAAAAATGGAGCTCCTACAGTTTTCTAGGACATTACTCTGGTGTCTAATAGTGATCTGAGATTGATTTGTCCATTTTATCCTTCTGTGTCTTAACTGTTAAAAGAAATATATCCCTAAATATACCCTGATCCTGAACATATTTTCCCCTCTTGCCTGTGGCATTATAATTGAGGTCTCTATTTCCATGCGTTGCATCCCTGTAATCTTTTCTTCATACACAGTCAGGATGGCCATTGACTATTCTTTAAATCCTTTCATAAAGGTCTATCAAGTATTGGGGATATATTCATTTATTTGAGAAATACAACTGTGGTATCTGCTTTACTTTATTCACTGATACTCTGTATTCTATACATTATTTAACTGGCACTGGGGTTGTATTTTCTAGCTCCCTTTTCCTCTGGCCAATTTATAAAGAAACTGTAGTATACAAAGTTAATTTCCAGCACAGCTGGAAAAACAAACACAAGCAGTCCTTCAAGTGTGTACCACCATTTCTGATATAAGAGATTTTGTCATGGTTTGGGTAGGTGAGTGCTGATAGCAGTCATTATCAGCACTGTGGAGTGTTTTCTACCTTTTACCTCCAACTATCACTTGCAGAAATGAATATAAAACATAGAAATAGATGTCAAAAATATCTTAATCTTTACAGGTTAATTATCTTTTAAATTAACTGATTAAAAATTATTTAGTTGTACCATGTTTCAACTTTATCTACTTTAAGTGAATGAATATATAATTCATAAAATATTCTCTAATTTTCAATGTAAGTTATTTGATGTGGTAACCATTTAGAAATAATATAAGAAATTACTCAGAATTCTACCTTTTCTGCAGGTTTGTCTGCATGTTCTGTTACTATCATTATTGTCATAAGAATCTTGTATATGACCACTTAGTAAAATTATTTTTGAGTATTCATTAGTTTATACTTTTATTAAACTATTGTTACCAATTTCTTAATATTTTATCATATTGTCTAAAACATTTGTAGATATTTTATTTCATATTTCTTGGTGTACTGGTTAGTTTTATGTCAATTTGACACAACCTAGAATCACTGAAAAGGAGGAAAACTCAATTAAGTAATTGCCTCAATATTATCAGGCTATAGGCAGGCATGTAGGTTATTTTCTTAATCATTCCTTGATGTGGGAAGGCCCAGTCCATTGTGGGTGGGCCGCTATTGCTGCAAATGTGGTCCTGGGTTCCATAAGAAAGCAAACTGAGCAAGTCAAAGTGATCAAACAAACGGCATTGCTCCATGGCATGTGTCTTGGTTCCTGTGTGCAGCCCTGCCCTACTTGAGAGCCTGTGCTGACTTCCACCAATAATGAACAGCAATCAATCATGAGCTAAAAAATCTTCACAGTTTTGTATCAACTTACAACATAAAAAAAAGTATCTGAAAGGGGGAACATCAGTTGAGAATACATCCCCATAAGAGTGGGTTGTAGGAAAACCTGTAGTGGTATTGCGTAGCCCTTTGTGGATGAAACCATTTTGAAGCTGGTAATCATGAAGTCTATAAGGAAAAAGGCCAAGAATTACATTATGAGAAAGCCAGTAAATTGAACCTCTCTGTGGCCTCTGTATAATCTCCTGCCTCCACATTTTGGCCCTGTTTGATATTCTGTCCTCATGTCTTTCAGTGATGGACAATGATGTGAAGGTAATCACTTATTAAAAACTTTCTTCCCCAACTGGCTTTTGGTCATGGTGTTTCGTCACACCAACTGTAATCATTATAAACATATCAAATAATTGATTCCTCCTTACTTCCTTTTTGGTCAAGGTGTTTCATCCAATAAATAATAATTCTAACTAAAACACTTGTTTAATCTTTTAAAAAATTAGTATGTGGGGGGTTGTGTGAGGTCAGGGGATGCTTCATATGTGATTTCACTTCTTTTTTCATCTTGAAACAGAGTTTCTATAACTCATATAGCACTGGCAGTGCTAAACCTTACTGTATAGACCAGACTTGCAGAGATTTGTTTGCCTCTGCTGACCAAGAGCTGGGACTGAAATCATGCACCCCTAATACCAATAAAATATTTTTTGTTTCTCTCTTTCTTTATTTGTTTTATTGTTTCTTTTTCTCTTTTTTTTCCTTGACACATGTAGCCCTGGCTGTCCTAAAACTCTCTATGTACAGCAGGCTAACCTTGAAAACAGAGACCTACCTCCTTTTGCTTCTTGGTCAGTGGTATTAATGGTGTGCACAATCAAACCCAGGTTTCTTGTTTTTTGAAATAACTATTTGTTTCCTTTCTCAATTTACCTATTTGTTTCTAAATACACAAACACACACAAGAAAAAGAGAGACAAAGAAACAAAGAACATGTATCTTGATATGTTGTAATAGGGGATGAAAAAAAATTTGAGAAAAAAAATATCTGGCCATTAGAAGAAAATAAAGAAATTTTGACTTCTTCCTTTCCTATTTGTATCCCTTTGACTTCCTTTTGTTGTCTAACTGTGCTAGCTAGGAATTCCAGTACTATATTGAATAGGTAGGGGGAGAGTGGACAGCCTTGTCTAGTCTCTGATCTTAGTGGGATTGCTTCAAGTTTCTCTCCATTTAGTTTGATGTTGGCTACTGGCTTGCTGTATATTGCTTTTACTGTTTAGGTATGTACCTTGAATTCCTGTTCTTTCCAAGACTTTTAACATGAAGGGATGTTGAATTTTGTCAAATGCTCTCTCAGCATCTAGTGAGATGATCATGTGGTTTTTTTCTTTAAGTTTATTTATGTAGATGATTACATTGATAGATTTTCGAATATTGAACCATCCCTGCATTCCTAGGATAAAGCCTACTTGATCATGGTGGATGATTGCTTTGATGTGTTCTTGGATTCAGTTTGCGAGAATTTTATTGAGTATTTTTGCATCAATATTCATAAGAGAGATTGGTCTGTAGTTCTCTTTCTTTGTTGGGTCTTTGTGAGGCTTTGGTATGAGTGTAATTGTAGCTTCGTAGAATAAATTGAGTATTGTTCCTTCTGTTTCTATTCTGTGGAATAGTTTGAAGAGAATAGGTATTAGGTCTTCCTGGAAGGTCTGATAGAATGCTGCACTAAAACCATCTGGCCCCAGACTTTTTTTGGTGGGGAGATTTTTTTAATGACTGCTTCTATTTTGTTTTGTTGAAACAGGAGGATTAGCTAGAATTTATGGCATAGCCATAACCTGTTGGTAGAAATTTGTATAATTAGTATCAAGATGAAGTTATAATTTCTTAAATGATACAAAATTCACTTGGATTTCAAATTTAAGGATTTCATTGGAATGAGCTTCTTATTGATATAAAACTAAAATGAATATTGATACTTTCATGGGCATTGTGCCTGTATAACACATTTAGGCATACAAGGCTTAGACCAAATCTTTCTTTAACTTTTTTAACTGATTTGGGATGGTTAGCCTGTGAGTTAAGGGACTATAGCAAATTCATGTCTTTGAGTTTATTGTTAGGGTGTTTTCTATATTTTATTTAGAAATAGCTGAGAGGAGTTAACAGACAACAGTCCAGGTTACCTTACATGGATAGTTGGATTTCAAAACGTCAGAAATCCATAGAATTGACGTCACAAATATTTCTATATTAGTGTTCATTTTGATTAGACACCTGTCTGCTCCTGACAGCTTCCTTCTTGGATTCTAAGAAGAAATTGAGCATCCTTGGAGTTACTCCAGTCATGGTGAGACAGCCACTAGGCAAGAATTGCCTCTCTCCATCTACAGACAAATTACTGTCCAGAATAGGGCACACTTGCAGAATAGTCGACTGATTAGATCTGCCTAGACAGAGTAATCAGCCCTTAATAATTCTGCGTCACTAAGGTCTGTCAGACGAGTTTGGGCCAGAAGGCTGAAGATTTGATGCTCCAACATTCAGTAGTATAGGGGCTGTCCAGGTGTTCAGCGGTCTCTTTAAATTGGCTAAGTTTTTGAAGCTATGCTTAGTGCTTCCCATAACTTCTGTTAACTCAGTCATTCTGGATTTCTGACGGGGTTGAAGACCTATAGTCTCATAGTCAATCCTGGCTATTTACTTTGAGAGAAAAGATCTGAGTGGATGGTTTTCAGCTGACATTCATTCTAAAGCCAAGAAAAAAGTCATGTTCAAAACTAAGTGTTTTAGTCAAGAGAGACGACAGAGGTTCTGGTTAGTCAACAAAAGGATGGACTGGGTATTAAGACTATCTTGTACCTCACTGGTACAAATAGGAATAATTATGCTTTAGTTGTATTTTGAGAGAAAAGTTTTATCTTAACAGGAAGGGTGATATGTAGGAGGAGCCAAGAGGGAAGGAGCACCGAGAGGAAGACATGGAGTAAGAAGAGGAGAAGATGAACTAGAGGAGAAGCTAGGTGATGAGAGAAAGAGAGAGAAAGAGAGAGGGAGCATGGAGGCAGATGTTCACATGTCTCCACCAGTCAAAGATAGTTTATATATCTAGGTTAGGTATTGGGTTACACTTCTGATTGAGCATTCCCATACTTATAAAACCTTTGATTAACATTTTAAAAAGTTGTATGAAAGCAAAAAGGAAAAGGGGGCACAGCATAGGGGTTTTCTAGGGAGGGGAACTGGGGAAAGGGGATGGCATCTGAAATGTAAATAAAATATCCAATAATAAAAAAGAAGAAAATAAAGGTATTACACAAGATAAAATATATTAAAATAAATGTTTAAAAAATCTACATAATGCAGATTTTAAATTCACTAAATGAATAAAATGATAAAGCATCAAGTAAAATGTGTTGAATTTAAAGTTTAAATTTAAATTTAAAGTTAAAGTTAAAGTTTAATATATGATTGTATATATTTATGAAATACTGTATTTCCTCAAAATATGAACCTAACATAAATCTTGGAAATAAAGACCCTATCTCCCTCTCACTGCTTTATTTTGGGTTGCTTGGGTCCCCATGTTGCCTCATCATAAAATACATAGTGGGGATTGCACTGGATAAAGTGTTTGTAAGACTTTGCTTACATGTTTGAAATTATCAAAATGATACATATCATATTTATATAGGTTTACATTTAAATCTATATTGTCTACTGACTAAAAACTATATTTATGTTTTTTGTTTCTCAAAATTCTGACCAAATGCCCATCCATCAGACATATTTTTAAATTTATTTTTGCTTTGAAAAGCATTTAATTCTTTACTAGTTTCACAGAAAACATTTTGACCATATTCACACATACCACTCCATCCTCATATGTACTCTCATTCGATCCTTATCCTCTTAAAAAACAAAAAACAAAAACTTGTTTGTTTTTTTTTCCAGTCAAGTACACTTTGTATTCTATAAGTACTATTGTCACTGGAAGCTTGTTTTGAGTATGGGTGACCTAAGGGTCACAGCATTAAAGAAATTGATTATCTCTTACCAAGTAACTATCAAATCTCAATAGTATCTTGGCTCAGAATGACATTTCATGCCTATATCCTCCATGTTGGTATTTTGTCTTGTTTGAACACACATGGTGTTGTACATGCTTTCATAATCACGCTAGGTCCAAATGTACAACTCTTGTGGACTGAAAATATTGTTTCCTTGAGATTATCCACAGCCTGTGGTCTTTACAATCTTTCTACATCTTATCTGCCATGATCACTCAGCCTTGTTGTTAGAGGTATGTCTTACCCACATTTATGAATTAGCACCATATAGTCTATTATTATCTATACCATGATCAGTCATTGGTTTATGTATTATTTGACATTTAATGTAGAAAGAATCTATGAGGATAGCTGATGGATGTACTAATCCATGGGTACATCAATAAATCATTTGTGGTTGATTTTGTACTTTAGCATAATAAGTCTAGTAAGCTATCCCTGTGGGTCTATGACTTACCTCATCACAGAGCCTTGCCATCTTCATAACTTAATGCATGTTTTCTATACTACGGAATGTGTCTTATATTAAATCAGACAAAAATTAGATACACATGTAACATGTGTGCTCATTTTAGTACCAGATGTCCTGTCAGATAAACCCACTCATTACAGTATCTCTCTTAGTTCACAGCTGAGTGACAATGATAATTATTTTATTTTTCTTGGTAGCAATCATAGCATCTTACAGAACTATAAAATCTAGCCAGGAGAAATAAAATAAGTGATTAACTGCATGATTTCTTCATGTTTTGTGGTACAAGTATGTAGGGTCCTCAGCAATGGAATCTTTCCATAAAGTTCTACAGGATCCAATATTGAGTCTTCCTGATGCATATTCTAGATACAGAGGAAGAAAGATGTATGATATTTGATTTTTGTAATGTGACTCAGAATGGCAGTTCTAACTGTACAGAAGTTCACTGAGATGTACAGACTTAAGTGTGATTAATTTTGGTTTCTATTGTTTTTTATTTGAGAATTCTTTTTTATTAGTATTCTTTAATCCTCTTTTACAGTCAAGTCTTCATCATCCATCACCAGCAGTCTGCCACCCAACCACTCTGTATCCCATACCTCCTCTTCCAACTGTCTTAGAGAGAATGTTCCCACCCACACCCCACCACACCAGACCTCCCCACTCCTTGCGGTCTCAGGTCTATCAAGGGTTAGGTGCATCTTCCATCACTGAATCCCAACCAGGCAGTGCTCTGCTGTATATGTGTTAGGGGCTGCATATCAGTGGGTGTATTCTGCCTTGTTGGTGGATCAGTGTCTGAGGCACTTGAGACTGCAAGTCTTCCCATGTGGCTGTCCTTTTCCTCAACCTCCCCCATAATTTTTTACTTCCTCCAAATATTTTTACTTAAAATATTTTCATGGCCACTCTTTGCACACTTATTTTTATCTCTCTAGATGCTCCTGCTCTTTATGAGTTCTGTTAGTGCCATGATTTCATCCTAATAAATACAGGTGCATCCTTACATATTTGTTTTAAATTATTATATATATAAAGTTGTTTGTTTTATCTTGTTTGATATTACTAGAAAATTCCATTTGGTTTAAAAGAAACACACATTAGGTCATGCAATCTATAAATTTCAACAGATTCTCGAAAAAGGATGTAGAGGAGGAAGGAACAAAGACAATATTCTTTGTGTCATCATGCATCATGCATCATGCATCATGCATATCACATATGTGGCATACCAGAAGCTACATGAATAGAAAAAATAGTTTTAGAAAAGGAGTGGAGAAGTACAAATTATCAGAGATGCAAACATTCACTGAAGCAAAAAAGAAAAGGAAAAAAAATTTTTAAGTGACTAAAATGCCAGAATTCTGCAGGAAAACTCTACATCTAAAGATGCCCTGGTTATTTTTAGGTACATTTAGTGGAGAAATATTCTTTCCAGTATATATAAGATAATGCTACTTGTCTATAAAAACCCTGAAAATGTCTTATGAAATGTTTTTTGTCCATCTGAAGAACAATTTACTAAATATAATTTTAAGGAAACTGCTTTGGGAACAGCATACTTTGACACTAAAAATGCAATGTTTTTTCTTTACGTGTGGGTCTTTGTCATCATTAAACGTCTAATTTTTTCAATTATCACATTATTATTAGACAAATCAACAGGTGCCTAACAAGGTAAACTGCTCTAGGTGCAAGTTTGAGGACCTTAGTTCAGACCTTCCAAAGACTGTGAATATACTCTTATATTCTAATGATCATATGGAGGATACAATAGGGATAGGTGACTAATTGCAAGTTTGCTGGTTAGAGTGCCAGCCTTATGTGCTGAAAACAATAAAGGAACTGTGAAGTCAGTTGAAATGATACTCTCTCTTCTCTACAGCACCAGTAACAAAGAGGCAGAAGTTCATGAATTCAACTTCAAATTTGTTTACAGAGTGTGTTCCAGGCCAGTCAAGTCTACATGGTCAGACTCTGTATCAAGCAATCAAATAAGTTAATCAGTTAGTCAATAATTAAACAAATCGTTAAAAAGAACCCAGGTGAAATCATGTGGACAGCCAGGTCTGACCCTGGATGTCCTTCTCTGCCTTGCACTCATAGATCATGAAACTGAAGAAATTACACCTACACAAAACCACACATCTTCATAGGGAATACACATAACTCATGAATACTCAAAAGATGAAATTAAATTGGGTATTGTTTCACATAAACTACTATCATCAATAGGGGGATGGGGCCAGAAAATCATCAATTCTTCCACATCAGCCAGTTCTACATAGTGTGTTCAAGACTGCTCTATTAAAAAGTCATAGAAATGACACCTATGGCAATATATTATATGAATTAATTTTGTCCTTATTTTTAAGGTAGGTATTGTCACAGGAAAATGAGTGATTGGATCAGAATATATTGTCTTTTCATAACTGCAGAAACCAAATGTCCAAGATCCAAACAACAAGAATTCTAATCTTATTGAAAACCCAATATATGGACAGTTTTTCAGTCTTATACACTTGAAAGATAAATAAAGCAATACAATGATGAATTAGAGTCAGAGAGACTATCATTAATGGCTGTAGGATATTATTAATCTCATTTGTTTAAAAGGCCCTTTTTAATTCCAGTCATTCATGAGAAGATATAATAATAATGATTTCACAGAAACATTGCCATTTATACTATAAAACCACTGCAATAAATAGAAAACTTGTGTGGTCTATGGATTCTTCCCGTGTAATTTTGTGAAATCTGTGCAGGTATAAGTTTAAGAACTACCAGTTTGTTCTGGCTCTTATGTTTGCCATTGAGGAGATCAACAGAAACCCTCATCTTCTACCCAATACAACTATTGGATATGATATCTATAATACCCCATTTACTGAAAAGAATATTCTTTATACTGCCTTTATTTGGCGCACAGGGATGATCAATCCCCTTCCTAATTGTGACTGTGGAAACAAGAAAATGTCACCTGCTGTAATCACAGGACCATCATGGTCAGCATCTGCCCACATTGCAACACTGCTACAACTCTACAAAATACCTCAGGTGAGGAATGGGATGTGGGAACTAGGAGACATGTACACTTTGTTCATATTATAAAATAGGGGCACTAGAGTTAATCACCTATCAAAGAAAACTAAGAAGATACTTTATATTATATCCATATCTCAATTGCTTAAAAAAAATGAAATGAGAGGTCAGTAAGTCCAGCTATGTTATTGGAACTGAAGACCTATCAGCAATGTTTGTAGAAAAAAATGTAATGAGTTTACAGAACAAAACCATCTTCATCTTGACTGTTTTCATCTGTTGATTTTAATCTGGGATTGTGTCTGATGCCAATGTGTTTTGTTATCTTTTCAGGTCACCTTTGGACCTTTTGACTCTATCTTGAATGACCCAAGTAAGTTTAATTCTCTCTATCAGATGGCTCCCAAGGACACATCTTTGTCATTTGCCATAGTCTTTTTGTTGCTTCATTTCAATTGGACCTGGGTTGGTCTGATCCTCCCAGATGACCACAGAGGGACTGAGATTCTATCTGACTTGAGAGAAAATATGGAGAGCCATGGCATCTGCATAGCCTTTTTGAAAATGATCTCTGGCACATGGAATGCATTTTCCAATGCATTATGGAAAAATATAGAGAAGATTGAGGATTCATCAGCAAATGTCATAGTTATTTATGGAGACATTATTTCTTTACAAGGTTTAATGCGACATATTGCACAAGTGCTAGTGACATGGAAAGTCTGGGTCTTGAACTCCTCATGGGATGTTGATACCCATTCTGATTATTTTATGACTGAGTCATTTCATGGGAGTCTTGTTTTTTCACACCACCATGAAGAGGTGGTTGAGTTTATGAATTTTGTCCAAACAGTTAATCCCTACAAATACCCAGAGGACAATTATCTTCCTAAGTTTTGGTATTTGTTTTTCAAGTGCTCATTTTCAAAGGTTAATTGTCAACTTTTGGAGAGCTGCCATTCTAATGCTTCTTTGGATTTACTTCCTAGACACCTTTTTGACCCATACATGGGTGAAGAAGGCTACGATATATACAGTGCTGTGTATGCTGTGGTCTATAGTCTCCATGAGATGTATCTTCAACAAATTCAGACACAACCGTATGTCAATAGGGAAGAAATGGTATTCTCCCCATGGCAGGTAATATCCTTTGCTGTGTTTTATTATGTCAGCAATATGGCATTATTATTATTTCTTAATAGATTCAAATTGAACATCATATGTTTTAGACTATGCTGTCAATAAGCAAAGGAGAGAATATTGTTTCTCTGTCTGGGTTCAATGCTAAATTCTGAGTAAGTGTACTTTACAAATGGAGTGCCAGGAAAAAAAAAACTTAAGTTTATATTGAATTCATGTAACACATTGCCTCACAGTTTTCATAATATCTTCAAAGTGAAAAGTTGAGATTTCCTGTATATATTTTCTGAGCTGAGGATGGAGCAGTACATCTTTAGGAGATAAAATGCTCTTGAGAACTATCACAAGGTTATAAATTGAAGGATCACTTCAAAGTGTACTTTAGATTGTCAGGCGTTCTTTTTAAGGACAGAGTTCTAAATGTATTCCAAAAGTGAATAAGTGGGTTTAGCTTACCAAAGTAATATGAATTAGCTCAATCCATGTAAATTGGTATCTTGGTGTCTTAGGTGTGTTTAGTTCAGAAATTTATATTGTACAGAATGAGACTTTTGAAATTTAAAGTACTTCATTCCAACTGTATTTCTTTTACTCAGCATTTTTGATGGCTCCTTTATAGGTTCTTGCTATCACATGGGCTTAAAAGAATTGAGGGCGAGGGCCCAACACTAAGGGATTTTAGGGTTCCTTAAGAGTGGAAATATGTCAGTAAGAGAAGATATCATGAGGAGTTGGTGTCAAAAAGTATCCCTCTCCAGGAAAAAGATGTAGAGATGGGTATGGCCCTCATACCTCACTGGATAGCGACAAGAGGACCAGAACCATTACAAGGTCCTCTTTAATTACTAGAGGTCAGGACTCTATCCCCACCTTGGCAATATTAAAATCATCACTGCCCTTCTATACTTGGAGAAAGGAGGAGATGGCAGGGGCAGCCCTGCTTATACACTGAAGCCCTAAAATCAGCCATAAGCCTAAAATCAGCAATAGGCCTGACATACATGCCTGCTAACACAAAGTCTTGGCTCTCTGTGGAAAAACACTGAAATGGATAGCTATAAGCTATTGTAAACAATCAGCTTCTGTGGAAATTTACCAGCCTGAGTACTCATAGACCTTGTAAATAGGCAGCCTTGGCAGATAGTATCAACTTAGATAAGGACAATTGAATCACAGGCAGAGTCATAGTGACCTGTCCCCTGAACCTTTACCCAGCTGATACCCTGTTCTCAAAGATATCTGTACTCTCCCTGAACACCTATGCTCCTGTGTCATCCCCTTCCCCACATCTTGCATTTATCTGTTTATAATCCCTGTGTTAAAATGTAAAAATTAGCCTGGCGGTGGTGGCGCACACCTTTAATCCCAGCACTTGGGAGGCAGAGGCAGGTGAATTTCTGAGTTTGAGGTCAAGGCCAGCCTGGTCTACAAATTGAATTCCAGGACAGCTAGGGCTACACAGAGAAACCCTGTCTCGAAAAAACAAAAAAAGTAAAACTTATAATTTGATAATAATAAAAAAGGGGAAAAAAAGAAAAAGAGAGGAGACCATGACATGGTTGTCAGGGGAATCACAAAGCTTTGTTTAACTAGCAGTCATGTTGGTCCTTCATTTACAGGTTCCACAGAAGAAATACAGGGTACTGATTATCAAAAAAACAGAGATAATGTCATTTTGTTTCCTGCTATTTTTGATTTTTTATTACATCTCTTGAGTTAGAAGTTCAATCAAAATTAAAAGGAACAAATAAAACTGATTTTGTTCTTTACCCTACACCTCCAATGCAAAGAATTTAAGGAATTTCTCCACCAATGCAATCATATTTACTATATGACAGCCTAATTTTAACTTGGCAGCATTTCCAGTTTTACAGGATTCCAGACAAATAGAATATATCTGAACTGGTTGTTTCATGAATCACAAGTACTAATATGTAACATTTTTATTTATATCATTCTATCATGTCTACTATAAAATAGTAACATTTTATTTTGATCATTCTATCTTACTTACTGAGTTCTATTCCTCCATGGGTATGTATAATGCCCTATGCTTACATTACATTTTCAGAGATCTCTAAGTTTAATGTAAAAAAATAATCTGAAGTCAGTTACCTGTTCGCCTAGCCAGTTGGAATTTATCAAACATTTCTAACTTTAACCAGTTCCAACTATATTGTTTGGGTTTCCTTATGGGAAGATACCCAGGCAAATCCAGAAAGGCATGGGCTCACTTGGAAATTTCTAGCTTTATGCTTATCTGTGCTTATTGGGATCATATTGGACATAAAGAAGATTTCCAAATAGAGCCAAAAAAAGGTATTTCCCTAAAAAGCTGAAAAAAAAAGTTTATGGCTTTCCTAAAGATTTAAACATAATTCTCTCAGGAAAAGACATGTAATGAATTATAATACAGAAAATTTCCAAGAATGCAAGAGGAAGAAACCACAATTTAAAAGAGAAACAGAGTGACAGTGATCCAAGCATTTAGCTTACCTTTGCAGGAATTGCGACCAACAGCTGTCCTGGCTTCATGACTTTCAAAATTTCCATTGGACATGGCTCTTTCAAATGAGATTCTCAGTAGTAGTATAAAAAATCTTTTACTATCTCATGTTTTTCAACATGTGTTTCTGCATTTCTTTTAGCTTCTCCCTTTCCTAAAGAAAAAGATATTGAAAAGTCATCTGACA
>JANHMN010001088.1:0-12916 GCA_030674055.1 Rhabdomys pumilio
GGATGGTAAATGTTGCCTGTATCTTTGCTCTACCTTCTACCTTTAGTCTGGGAAGTGACTCTGATACCAGGCCGCTTCTAGCTTCCCTTACATCTGAGTCTAAAACACAGACAGACAGATAGACAAATACACACCCACACCCACCCACCCACACACACACACACACACACACACACACACACACATACAGACACATACAGTTGTTCATATTCTACTTGTCCTCTTGAGGTTATACTATCTCCAGACTCGAAAAGGGTATCTTCATCAATTTCTTATCTCAACCTTTCCCACCTCTTCTACATTTTATCGTTTCAGTCACTTCTGTCCCCTGCTAAATGCCCCTGACCACCTTCCTGTAGGAGCAGAGTCTGTGGCCACTTTATGTTGATACCTCACATTGCTGCATTGTTCTTCTTTCTCCAAAGCATCCTCCCTATTTTTGGACCAGTTTTGCTCCAGGGACCTGTACCTTCTGCCCAGCAATTCCTCCATGGCTTTGTTTACTGAGAGGTCAAGAAACAATTGAGAACAAGACCTTAATATCAGAATTGTCCCTACAGGTAGATGGTGCACTTTTACCATAGTAGATCCCACAGAATATTAGAAAATGTTTCTTCAGATAAGTAGCTGATTCTGGTGAAGCTCCCCTGAATCGTGTGACTTCACAGACTGTGGATTAAGTAATCCTGTGCATCTCAAATTGGTTTTGCAAAATCCAAGAGCAAAAGGAACCTCCTCGTTATGAGTGATGGGCAGATATACACAGAGAACTTCAGTATAGGTACAAAGCTTCTTCAGTTCCATGACTGAGGTGATCAGGTTGTCTGCTGTCTCAACAAGTAAAGTCATTTTTGCCAGCTCTACAAACCAGGGCTCCTTCCCTTATTCCCACATGGTTGAAGGAGAGAGCAAACCACCTACAAATTGTCCTCTGATTTTAATGTTGGGAGTGCAGTACATTACCCACCACTCCCAATTTTCAGTATTTTGCTGTTAGGTTTCTTAATTGCACTCATTTCTTTAATAATTACCACTTTGTCTTAATCATACATTTTCTCACACACTTTTCTACATCTATTTGCTCTACATTTTACTTCTAATTCTCACTATAAACCTCATTAATTGTGGTCAGTACAGATTATTTCATGCATTCTTGGGATTTGTTCTGCCATGTTTATTCATCTATTATTTTTGAATTTAGCTTCATTTAAAATTTCAAATTGAAGAAGAATGCAGGCAGTTTTTTCTTCCTTTTCTAGTTTTCATTTATTGGAAATGTTTTTTTCATATGATACTTTCTGATTGTTTTCTTCTAAATCAACTCTTCTAAGATCCTGTCTCCCTCTCTTTTTCTATGTGAAATCATAGCCTTTCAAATCTTTCCTAGAAAACAAAGAGCCTTTTAGATAATATTGATAAAGGAGCTTGCCTCCATCTTAGGCTTGAAAACAATCTTATAGTAAAGAAATTTATGTCCATTGCTGTTTATGATTAAATACATTTCTCAAGAATTGGTCTATACATTATCAATAACCTTAGCTGAAATGGCTCTGTTCTATACCTGTTCCAGAATGTCAAAAATGCCTTTGTTTCTTCTAAAGATAATTACGACCACACCTTTTTTGACCACCTGTTGTGACCATTTTGCTCTGATGCTCACCTTGATACCATGTTTCTGAATCACCAAGGTTGTCATGATCCACTCGTTATGTTTCTGTTCTGCGTCTGCACAAACACTCACTTGCCTGGAAGTCACTATGAAGACTATGTTCTAAACAAAGGCAGAAAAGGAGAAGCAGAAACTGAAACAGATGCTATGGAGAAATATTGCTTACTGGCTCACTCCTCATGAAGCCTACTTTCTTTAATTCACAACAATGCCTACTGTTGGCAACACAAACAGTGGGCTGGACCCACCTATATTGATAATTGCTCAGGAAACAGTCTAATAAAATTTTCTATAGGCCACTGTTATGGAGGCATTTTCTCATTTGAGGGTCTCTCTTCCCAACTGATTCTAGCTTATGTCAAGTTGACTATAAACTAGCCAGCATATTTAACAATGATAAATATACTGAGAAAAAAGTTCAAGAAAACAATTCCATTCACACCAGCCAAAAAAGAGAATATTTTGGAGTAGACCTCACCAAGGACATAAAAGACATCTGAAATGAATACTAAAGCACTGAAGAAATTGAAGAAGACACTAGAACACAGAATGCTCTCCTCTGCCCAGAGATTGGTAAGATTAATACTGTAAAAATGGTCATTCTATGAAACGTAATCTATAAACTAAATGCAATATCAATTGCCAATTTTTATTCTTCACAGAATTAGAAACCAATTTTAAAGTTGATGTGGAAGCACAAAAGACCTGACTAGCCAAAGTAGTTGCTAAGAATAAGAACACCATTGAAGGTAACTCAGTACCTGAGTTCAACTTATCGGAGTCTGACTCAGACAAATAGTTGTCAACCTTCAGTCTTATTTTGGATTTTAATTTTGGGTATATGCGTTTTATCTTTTTCTTTTGAATGGTTGAGTCATTTTTCTCTCTGGGCTGAGGGCCTCTATTTGGTTTGTCTTCCTTCCTCCTTGGATTCTCTGTCTCTAAGTGTGATCCAAATTTTGGTGTCTACTGGATGACCTTTGAGAGGTCGCTCCCTGATCATCATCACTATCTAGAGAAATTATATCTATTTCTTTCTTAGAAGAATCAACCTTTTCTTTCATTCCTTTCTTTTTTCTTTCTTTTCACTGTCTTTTAAAATTTTTGACCCTCTTCAATGACCACCACTATCAACTGACACTTTGTTGAGATCGTTGCATTTATCCAGTTCCACTATGAAAAGGCAGTAACTGGGACCTATTCAGGCCCAAATGGCCTGTAAAATTCTTAAAGTGCATCTCCAACTCTATGCAACTCTTTCTCATCAATGGTACTTTCTTGACGAAATCAGGGACATAACGCTTAAATGAAATAAAAAATGACAACAAATGCTGAATTTTCACCTTTACTCCTTGTGTCTTTAAAGCTTTTCTCATGTGTTCCACATATAGTTCATGCAGACTTACTTCTTGCCCCATTTAATTCTATGACTTACCAGTGTCAATGCAACAGGTTCCAGCAGAGACCACCTTTGTTTCCCTTTTGAATTTCCTGTCTATGACCCTTCTTGCAGTAACATCCCTCAAGGAGTCTCTTGTTTTCGCTGCCCCACATAGGGTTCCAGGTGACCTGGCTTGAGGGTCAGTCAATGGTGTTTGCAAGGGAGAGAGTGGGGATGCAGGGGCAAGAGACTCAAAGTATGGAGACAAGACAGTTGTCTGATCAAGTCTCTTTTATTGAAACACAATTATGGGTATATAAGTACAAGCAGGGGAGTGCAGCTGGAGACACTTAACCATGAGTGCCTAGCAGCTGGGGACACTAAACAACAAGTCCAGGATATGTCTGAGGAAAACAACATGATTCTCTGAGTGTGCTCAGCGGTTGTATGCTGCTTACAAAAATATCATGCTAGAAAAATAAGTGTCTAGTCAGTGTGGACAAGGATCAACGTACAAATACATGGCCCAAGAGGGATGCAAAAAAGATAGCTCCTTTCTGATAGGAGTGGGCTCCCAAAACTTTTGTAAGTCAGTCTGGCTGGCAAGTTTTTGGGAGCCAACTCTAAGCAGAAAGAAGCTATCTTCTTTACAGCCATCTGGAGCCATATACTTTGAAAAGAGATTGTTTTGCAAACAGCCTACAACAGCTGGGCACACTCGGATAAACATCTTGTTTATCTCACATATCTTGTTTTGCTGTTTAGTGGCCCCAGCAGCAAGGCACACATGGTAGAGCACCTTCAGCTGTGTTCCCCTGCTTGTCGAAAGCTGCAAGGCATGTGGTAAAGTGTATAAATACCCAGGATTTCCTATCAACAAATGAGACTTGATCAGACTCACTGTCTTGTCTCCATTCTGTGTCTCTTGTCCATCCATTCCCACTCTCAATCTTGCTAGACCCTGTTGACTGATCTCGATATACCAGATCAGGAATTAATTAAGAAGCCCAAGCCCGGTGAAAGTTTAAAGATTCATCTCTGTCTGACAGCTGTGGAATTTCAATATGGTGACATTATACCTGAATAAAGAAGGTGTTTATGAGTGAAGAGTTAGAGATCACTCTTTCATTCATAAGAATACATTCAATTTCCTTAAAAGTAACTGAGACTGGACAGTCACTATGTACAGTGTATAACCTTATCAAACTATCAAATCAATTACAACAAAACAACAACAAATCAATAACAAAACTTCAAATGAAAACAAGCAAAAACAAATAACCAAAGTTAGAAAACCTCAAACAAAAGTATAAACTCTAGAACTGTGGTAAGCAGCATTTCCTGGCTGCTCATTTTGCAGCACAGACTTACAGCCTGTGGCTGCCTTGGCAACATAGTAGAGAAGCAGTTACTGATGGAAATCTTCTTTTCAAGAGAAATGTAAGCAGGTCTCCTTTTTTTGGAGTGTATGTTTGAAGGATATGTCCTCCCAAGACTGAGCATAAGACATGTTATAGTTTTTGGCTCAAAGTCTGTAAGTTTGTTGTTAGATATGCTTGAAGTTATTCTTGATGACAAATCAGGACAAGAAAAAAAAATGTACTCTCTCAGACTTTTCCTGGATGCCCAACAGCTCTTGATGTGCCTCAGCTCTTCTCTGAATTCCTCCAAATGTGCAGTCTTGCTGGGCTAGTAGCTAGATGAAATTAAGGCCTATTCACACCAAGGAAAGCAATGGAAAGAAAAACTGCAGCTCCTGATTGCCATGGTGAGTAGGGATGAGATGCCATAGCAGTGCATTTGCTGCACACACTCAGTGCACCTCACACAGCAGTTCTCTCGGAGGGAGATCTTGTCCTGGTCTGTGCCATGTTTGATTTTCTGCTGGAGCATTCAGAACTATGGAAGCAAAGGACAAAGTCCTGGTAAGGATTTGTCAATTCAGCTATCCCTCCCACTCCAGCCCTTTCAGCTGGACAATCCATCATGACCCATCAGCTGAGTCCTTTCCTGGCATCCCGAAGTGTCATAGAGCACCTCGCCTTGGATTTCTTTCTCAGCTTTTAAAAACTGCTTGAAACTGACCTGTGAACTACACACTGTACTGGAGTTAAAAAAAATAAACCACCATATTTCTCCAAGAATCCAGCTATATTATATTGAGTAATAAGAACATTGTGGCAATGCCTTAATCTGAGTTCAAGACAGTTGAGAGTTACCTAGAAAAGCATGTAGATGTCTTATGGAGAGCCTGCCAAGAATTGAAGTGGAGGCTAGGATTATTTCTCCAGTGCTGAATCCTGCCTGCATTCCACTTGTCCATCCCTTTATCTGGAAATATCTAGAAAAACCATCTCACATGAAATCCATGGGCACTGCCCTGGCCCAATAATCAGCGAGAATGTGTTAAAGGAACATCCTCCCAAGGCTCGGCACTGTACTATAAGTTGATGGTCATGAAGATACTGAACATATCCCTGTATGTCTATGGTATTGTAGGGCATATTCTCAAACATACAAAATATTTGTGTTCACACAATATGAGCATGGTATATTGCAGTAACCAGTTTAGTTTTTCAGTTATTGCTAATATAAAAATTGCCCAGTATATATTTCATGTATAAAAAACCAAATCTTGAATTGGATAGGTACATAGTGGCATAGCATATAAACAGCTCAGTCAGTGATGTGCTTTCCACCCTTAAACTTAACTTGGAATCATGTTTCTTAGCCTATTATCTAATCTGGCTTAGCGAGTTCACAAGGCTGTGTAGAGTAGGCTTGTTTCCCAGCTAAGGATCACATGTTGGTGGTAGACTAGCTTCTTGTTCTTGTTCACTGTTTCAGACTTGTCCCCAAGTAAACAGCTTCTTCCAATAGGAGCTCCCTTTACCATAACCTGACTGACTTGGTGTCCAAAGTTATGAGCCCAGAATGATAAGAAATCCTCATAACTAGGATAGAAATGTACAAATTTTTCCCCACAATGTGACTATGTCAGGGATATTTTGAGTTAGATAAGGCTGACTAGTTGAAATACCAAATGCTTGTTTGGAGTATCTCACAATGAGCCATAGTCCATGGAAGGGCTGCAGCAAATGGTCCATTTTCACTCTTTAGCTGATGGACATCTGGATAGTTTCTTTTTCAGGGCTGCTCTGCAGACCACTGCAACCCTCATGTGTCCTAGTTGCTCTGTGTACATCTACTACTTCTTCTGATTCACTGGGCAAAAGGGGACTTCTTTTCCACTTTCTGAACATGGCTTCTTACAGACCTACCAGATTTTACAATCCCAGACCTCTATGAATGTCCTCACGACTCGCAACCCCAATTGAGGCTGACTTTAACTTAAGGAAAGCAATTTTGAACAACAGCAGTTGCAGCATGCTACACAGGTAACATAGGGTGAGTGCTCAAAGTGTATTAGAGTATAATGAACCCCAAGGGACTCATAAAACAGCTTTATTCTTGCATCACAACTCTGGGACGTTTTCAGGATGCAGATACAGCTCCAAGCTACTCAATTTCTCAGGGAATAAAATCCAAGACAAACTTAAAGTCAAACTTTTACTGGGCCAGAGGTAGCTTGAAAGAGAATGGTAGCAGACAATGAGGAAAACAACCTGGAATGCTAAGAAGGCACAGTGAGCCATCGGACATTCCAGTGGGCATTGACAATTCACCAAGAGCAGAAACGGGACATAAACACATGGATTTCATACAGCAACCTCCCCCTTACTTCCATGCACCATATTCCTTTGATTTGCTCCAAAGGACTTCAATGAGAATCAATAGTTTTGCCCCTAATCATTGGAAAATCTGACTTTACAAGACTTTTTGTATCCTGTTTCTCTTGGGAGCTAGGTTTAGAAGCAGAATAATTGGACTAATGTATTTGATATTTTGTGGAAGCAAACTGAAATCTCAGAGTGCTTTACTCATTAAACTTGGCATCTCGAGACACACAAAGGTGTATGTCTGAACAAAGACACACATACACACAGAGACACACACATTAACAACACACACACAGTTGTATATACAAACACCAATATAAAAAACACTTGCACAATCACCTTGCATTACACAAACATAAAACATTAGTATAAACACACTAATCTACAGCTGGTCCAAATACACATGTAGACACACAAGCATTCACATTACACACTACAAACACACCACACACACACACCCTCCACACACAGAAACACCAAAAATCATAAGTGAGCAGAAAAGGAAGAGGAATCTGTCATGTCTGAAGAAAAGGTAATTTAGGCTAGGCAAAGCAGATGATTCAAGTGAGTTTCACTGGTTTGTCTATGTTTCTGATTAGACATGAGGGCAATCTCCCTCTGATGCCTCATCCTACCTGCTGATGCTTGGCACTTGGAACATAGATGTTCTTGTTCTCCTCCTCACAGAAGCTCTTATCTTCTCCACAGGACACTTGTGGTTCACTCTGCTCTACCAGCAGGTTTCTGTTCTCTCTCTGCAGCAATATCCTGACACTGTCCTTCAGTTGAGAACATTCTCTAAGGAGTTGGCAGTGCCTGGTGCTGAACCACAAACAAACAAAATGGTGATTCCCAGCGAGCTTCCATTTGCCTGTCACTCCTCCCAGTGCCATCATCCCTGCAAGTGCCCTGGTCCCTAGACAGTCTCAGACTAGAGTCCCCAGTATAAATATCAACACCAATTAGAGGCAGGTCACATTCAGAGACCAGGCACATTTCACCAGACTGAAAGTACTTTTGTTAGGCCTGACAGCAAGAGGGTTTATGTCCATCAAGGAAGAGGAAATGTTCCTCACGGGTGCTTATATGTCCCTGGTACTAGAAAATGATAAGCAGATAGAGGGCAATTCCCTTCAGACAGAGGAGAGAAGACCCAACAGGAATACACTTTTTCCATTTTTGTCATGGATCATTAGATCATTAAATCTCTTGTGAGAGCCCTAGAGGTTCAATGTTGCTTGATATTCCCATCAAGGTGGAAATGTTTTCTATGTAGAGGACCTTGAATTTGGAAGAATAAAGATTGAAAAGTCTTACAAACTTATAAACTTATAGACTCTTCAGACTTAGGACACCTGAGTCCAAGAGGTACAAATCCATGACCCTTGCCTCAAGGCAGGGTCCCTGTTAAGAAACAGATCGTATAGAACCAGAGTGAGGGGGCATGGAGGCACTAGTTCAAGTGTCTCCACCAGTCAAAGATAGATTCCATATCTAGGTTGGGTATTGGGTTACACTTCTGATTGAGCATTACCATACTTATTAAGCCTTTGATTAACATTTAAAAAATTGTATAAAAGCAAAATGGAAAAGGAGGCACTGGATAGGAGTTTTCTAGGGAGGGGAAATGGGGAAAGGGTATGACATCTGAAATGTAAATAAAATATCAAAAAAATAAAAAACCAGAGAGCCCTGACATTTGTTCGAAGTCCTAGAAGGACAGAAGCATTCCCTGCCTAGTGCTGGGGTCTCAGCTGTGTCAGTCACTCACCTGTAGGAATAGTTTTCTTCTATGAGCTCCTTGTATTTCTCCATGGCATCAGTTATTGACTCTGTAATTTTCTGGATATTCATCATGGTCTTTTCATGGTTTCTTTTAATGATATCGAATTCGATGTTCATCCTGTGTTAGGACATGGCCCAAGGAGCAAATACTTCTCTAAGGTTCATGTGCAAAATGGCTGTATCCTGGACTACCCCAGCCAATAATATATGACACATCTTTGCTCTTTGGAACTGGATCCTATTGCTGCTGATTAAACTTATAATCCTGGGCACAGGACAGCAGATGCAGGGGACCAATTGGAGGAGCAGACATTCAAGAGGATCTGGTGTAAGCCTGAAGGATTACACTATTTTTGTGAGAAGTTTCTCCTACTCTCTGCCACAAGCTGGGGCCCTCCAGATATCTCTGATGCCTATTCATTTACTTTTAAGGCAGGCATCTCAATCCTTGTTTCCTATTGTTACATGAATTCTCAGAGGACAAGAATAGTATTGCCAGAAGATGCTTAATAACACTTCCTACCACAGAAGTTTCCTATGTGACACAAGTGCAAACACAAGTAGCAAAGTACCCTGTGGATCAATTTGGGCCTGTATGGACTCCAAACAATCCCGACATGCAAGCTGTGCATCAGACAAATCCTCCAACTCCATCAATGGTCCCAGAGCCTCATACCCTGAACAGACCCCACACAACAACATTCACACACATACACACCAACCCACCCACAAACACAAGTAGAATGACAACTAAATCCAGGACGATGCCAAAATCTCAGAGTATAAGGACCAAACTCAGAGCAAAATAGTGATGACTTGCAGGCATTTCATTCACACACTGAGAGGCATCAAAAATGACCAGGTCCTTCCAGCTGTGGACAGAACCAATAAGACTCCAAGCACCTCAAGGTCAAGTATCCTACTAGTCAACACCTGACAGGGCTTTCTAACATGCATGATTAGAGAAGACACATTCCTTTGATGAGAGGAAATCTTGGGTTAATGGAGAGGGCACAATACAGTCAACAGGGGACTGAGCATAATTACTACCTGTAGTTCAAATCGTAATAATTGTACAGCTTCAGCATTTCACTAATTTCTTCCTCCTCATAGCTCATCTTCTTGATATTCAATTTCAGTTCTTCCAATTTTGTCATCTGGTTATATTTATTGATGGTGGAATTCTGGGATGATGTTTGCCTAGCAGACCCTGGAGACAGATAAACACAAATGAATTTGCATAGTTCATGACCCAGAGGCAAGAGAGTCCATACTGAGATCCCAAAATTAGGGTGAGGAAGAGGAAAAGCTATTGAAAGGGTGAATCCCAGAAGGAGTAGAAAAGCTATCTTTGATCTGTTCTGCTCGGCTATATCCCTCTTCCCAACCACCATCATCATACATGTGCCTCTCTCCCTACTACAGGACCCCTTGCACTGAAATCCATAAGCTGCCTCTGACATGAAGATTCAGGGATCATTGTCAGCTTATATAGGATATGATGCAGGTAAATTCTGGAGTTGATTTGAATTGCTTAGCACCACCAAGGTTTAATCATGTGTGTTGAAACCCAAAGAGTCTAAGACCCCACACATGACCAACTCTGTTCTTGTCCTCAGAGACTCATTTAACCTGCAGTAATCTAGAGGATGAAAGGCTTCAACTCCTACCATTATCATACACATTGTTAATCTCATAGTGCCTCCTCCTGACATTCTTAGCCACTCAAAATGAAATTAAATAGTTCCCAGAAAAGTAGCTGCAGGCTTGTCAGTACCCGCCTATCTGTCAAACTAATAATTAGAAATTCTTGACTCTTGTTCTGCCATTGCGAAATTCCAGGGCTCCAGCTTTAAGGCATACTCCTAGAAGGCCCAGCTCAAGTCTATTTCTTTCAGGAAGTTCCCCAACTCTACCCAGGACTCACTGTGCCTTCTCCAGAACGATTTCAGTCTTCCTTTTTTACAAGACTGGAGGCCAGCTTCTTTCTTACTGGGAGTGGTCTCTCCTTGATCGCCATTCTCTTTCCGAAACAGCCTAAGCAACCTGGAAAACATGCCTGTTTGTGAACCCAAAAGGCACTGAAGAAATATCCCACAGGCACTTGTTGTCACCACAACACAGGTGACGTCACAGAAGATTCTACTTCTTCCCTAGTTACAAGAGATTGTCCAAGGCAGCCATTCCTGATGATGTCACTGGGAACTGCCATGTCCTACCTGCTAACTAGCTGTCCCTAAATTGTTCAATTTTTGGAATGTCTTTTCCCAGCGCCTCTCATGTGACCTCGGGAATATCCTTTAGCAACCTGTCCATCCAAAGTTAGAGATTTCTCTCTGCTTCATGACAAGTGAAGTGCTCTGGATGGGGAGAGTGAGTTAGGACCCTGACATGGGTAAGACAGTTTTGTTAGCACCTAAATATCTGGAGACCATTCATGTGGGAAATTGTTCCCAATAATAAATATAACCACCTGAGTCAATTCATGTGCCATACAGTTCACTGCCCTTGGTTTTCCCTGTTTCCCAGAGGCCAATATCTTTCTCCTGTACCTTTAATTGTATAAATATGGATAATATTTTCTTAATGGTTAGTGTGGGAGGCAGGGTATTGTTTCCTTCACACATTAGGTCTTTGACTCACAGTTATTCTCAGAAATCATATCTGTTCCAGGGGAACTTCCCAAGACTGAAGCATCCCCGGGAAGAAATAGTTCCTCAATACACTCTGAAGTCTACTGTGATTAAATATCAAGATCAACCACCACTTGCTCTCCCTTCTTGATTTGCACAGATTTGCCCTCCACTAGAGGCATGTGACTTCTGCTTCAGGCTCCATCCTGGCAGGATAGTCTGAAGCTTCATCCCCACACTGGTCAGCTGAGTTTAACTGGTGATTCCTTCCTCCACCCCTGCCCCAAAGAGGATCTTCTCAATTCGGCATTTCACAATTAGGCATTTCATGCCTAATCTGCATGGTTATCCTAGATGAGAGGTGACTGATCTCCTGGTCCACACCTATAACTTTACAAATGAATAGCGGCAGTTAAACAGTTGCATCAATAGAACTCTCTGAAATGCTATTTCACAGAAAGATTTACAATTGCACTTTACAGATGATCCCTCTGCAACTCTAATATGTCATCATTTATCAAAGGCGTTTTAAGAGTGGAGCAGGAATCCTAAGGTCTGTCTTTGACATTTGGTTTAATTTAATTGTGGATGATGCACTTCATATCCTGAACACATCTGTCATGCCACACACAACAGATAGTAAGTATCTAGAATAGTCCACAGTCACTCATGCTCCATAAGTTTAGGAGCACCCATCTTGAAAGACAGCACACCCTCCTCTCTTATCTACTTTGTTAGCACACCACATCAACCCAACTGAGACCATTTGCAGACATCCTTGTGGATCAGATTAACCACATATTATCTATCATTATTCTTTACAGTGGGATTCACGGCTGCATGGTAAATAATCTGTAGTGTTTTTAGGTTCTGTTTTCCATCAAGATTCAGCTAGTGTTGATTATTCTGAGAAGATGAATTTGTCTTCTACATTGATATTTTGGCCATCTGAGACTCATGTAAAACCTCATCAGCTGCAGGTGCAACACTGGTTGGAAGCTCAGGTCATTCTCCCTGAAGGTCATGTTTGTTGTTGTTGTCCAGTTGTACTGTCACCTGATTCACAAGTGAATCCCATACATGATTCTTTTATTCTTAGCTGGATCACATCAGAATTTCTGGGATGCAACATCTTTGCCCAGAATATGGTTCATTAGCTGCCGCTGGATACTTTTGGAATGGTTCCTGCTGTGCACATGCCTTTAAGCTGATTTCACATTATCTCACAATCCTCAACATAGTTCTTGAGTGTCAGGGAGTTACCTGCAATTTCCCAGCCAAATCATTGTTAGTTTCTACAGGGTTTAACATTGTGTGGTAATGCATAGAATACACTTTATTGACCTAAGGGATGTTTTTTGATCATTTATTGCTCTCTTCTGACATGATATATAAAGCATTTGCTAGCTGCTCTGTGAAGAAGAATTAAGTCTGCAGCGGGCTATTCCTGTAGTATGTAGACCACTGTGTGAATTTTTCAGCCAATCGTTTCATGCCTGTGTGCTAATTCAAGATCCAAAAATTCCATGGGATCAACTTCTGTCCAAAGAGGTCAAATGTGACTCAGAAGTCCTCTCTAAATTCTTTCCTGCACCAGCCAATGCCAATGACTCTAGCTTTGGCATCCAAGTGAAGGGTAAATAGAAACAGGCAGCCATTGGCTGTCAATGATAGAGTGAGCTGCTGACTGGGGTAGCTCTGATATCAA
>JANHMN010001089.1:0-12905 GCA_030674055.1 Rhabdomys pumilio
ACTGACAGTTTTTCTATGTCTTGATTGTGTTGTTTTCATGACAAACTGTCTGTATGTTGGTTGTCTCTTTTGTGTTTTTAGACTTTGACTGACATTATTTTAAACTAAGTGGACTGTGTTAAAGATCCAAATTAACTATTAAAAAGTTAATAAGAAGTAACTGCCAGGGGCCAGCCCAGCTTGGAAAAAAAAAAGAGAAAGCAATCTTTCTTCTAGTCGGTTCTTCTTAAGACTTGGACATAAGAGATAATTAGAGTTGCTATTTAATAACATCTTACTTGCCTACCTTAAAATGTTTACTCACTATGCTGGTCTGCTATTTGTTTCATTCTTTGAGAGGAAAAACTGCAGTTTCTGGCCATATTAACACCTCAGCCCAACCCAGCAGAAGATTAAACACATAGCTTTTGTACTATCTCAGCAAGAATTGCTGGGCCCTAATTTATGCGTGCTACTTTAAGGTCACAGAAAGAAAAAAAAAGAGAAAAAAAAATTTTTATATTGCTTAAAAAATTGCCAGAGTGAACGCAGGCTGGGCCCTTGCCCCTAACAGGCAGTGGTGGAGGCAGCGACAGGACAGCATGGGACAACTGCTTAGCCCAGCATGCGTGAAACAGCCCAGAGCTATGGTGTGTCCAGGCCTTGTGGACCCCAAGGCTGCCTGCTTATAAAAAGTTACAGGCTGTCCTGAGTCAGAGAGCAAAAAAATATATAGACCTTCATTTTGATAGACTTTCTAGCTGTTGTTTATATGAGACTTTAATGAAGGTTTGGTTCAAAGATGAGAGTTCAGACAGGATGAAATTGAGGAAATAATAAAGAGCTTGTGCTCTTATGTTAGATATAAAAATATTCACTTTCTTGTTCTTGTTGTGTATCACTTCTAAAATAATATTTTAATCAGAAATAACCCTTTAAAAAGTTTTTATAGAACTATGACCAAAGTTTCTATTTTGTCAAAAGTTAAATACAAATAAGTTGTCCATAATAGATAAATTCTATTATGTTATTAAATTCTATTATATTATTAAAGTCCCTAATAGATAAATTCAAATAAGTGCCAAATGTAACTCAAGTTGCCTTTTGTGAAATCCTGTAGATAAGACTATCCATTCTGATTTGGTTTCTTTCTTAAAGCTTTAAAAGTGAGCTCACATTACATCTATAGACAAGATACTGTTTACAGTCTGAACGAGGCTGTGGTCTCTAGTGTGATATGAGCAGCAGCCATGCAGCCTCACAAGTCTGTACAGAGTTCTAGAAGACTATTTACTGCTTTTACAGGTGATCAAAACAATAAATAAGATAAAAGCCTTTCTTAGGTTCTGGTTTTCAGAAGTGCTTTTCAGGACTTAAAGTTCGGGAGAAGATACTGGGAAAGAAATGTTCCCTCAGACATGGGGACCCCATCAATTGATAAGGCCATGGTCAACAGCGGGTTACTTCTGACCAGATGTGACTTAGATATTTATGTAAGATAAGGGACACCTAAAAGCCCATTCTAGATCCCATTGGCAGGTCTTGAGAGAGCTACATGAGACCTCACTAATTTTGACCAAGACACATGAGGTTAAACAGGAATCAGATGAGTTGCCCACAGCCTTTCTAGACTAGCTCACAGAGACATTCTGTCAGTATAGACAAGGCTTCAGAGGCTAGAAAAATTACAAGATGGGTCATTGAAAAATTTAGTATAGAGAGCCAGCCATACATAAAAGGTTTAGTGTAAGTTGCTGAAAAAGTCTGAGAAAGGAAAAGAGAGGAGAAAGAGAAAGAAAAGAAGATAAGAGAGGTGAAGAAAAAGAAAGGTGACAAGAAAGGAATTTACAGAAAAGCGTGGCTATAATAGTTAGAAAAAAAAAAACAGAGAAGAGGGACTCCAATCAAAGAAAGATAAGAAACTCCTTGAAAAAACCAGTGTGCACATTACAAGTGAAGGAGCCAGCTTCAGGGTCCAAGATGGCCCTAACAAATAGAAGCCAGGGTCAGGAAATCCCGGGCCTTGAAAAACACCCCAAATGGCGAAGATATTAGCTCTGTGTGAAGACAGCGATTAAGATAGATGGGGCTTAGAGCCACCCAACTCTTGATAGACACAGGGTCCTCCTCCAGGCTAATGGGCCAAAATATATTCATGGACTACCCGAAAATTGGTGGACACTAAGGGATGGGCTGGGTATCCCATCCATTTATGGTCATCCTAGACTGTCCCTACCCTCTTTCGGGTCGTGACTTACTCCCCAGGATGGGGGCCCAGATACACTTCCTACCCAATGGGCTGCAACTAACTGACAAGAACTCACGGGTAGAGGAAAGGCTTCTCCTACTGACTCCAGCCAGGAGCTGAGGTAACCTGCTTGATAGATGGGAACAGTTTTCTCCATGCTGGTCAGAGACAAGCATGTGCTTGTGGTAGTGCTACTGTGGTAGACACAAATGTCATCTGGGCTGTCTCCCCACTCCTGGGCTTGTTGGTGCAGACAGCAACCTTGGAACTTGGGGCAGACAAGAAAATCAACATCTGGCCGGGCGGTGGTGGCACACACCTTTAATCCCAGCACTTGGGAGGCAGAGGCAGGCAGATTTCTGAGTTCGAGGCCAGCCTGGTCTACCGAGTGAGTTCCAGGACAGCCAGGGCTACACAGAGAAACTCTGTCTCAAAAAACAAAACAAAACAAAAAAACCAAACAAACAAAAAAAGAAAATCAACATCTGCATGGACAACAGGTATGCTTTTGCCACAGCCCATGTCCACAGGACTGTATACTAAGAGAGAGGACTACTCACATCAGAAACTCAGATCTCTTAGATGCCCTGATGAAGCCAGCAATATTCATTGCCCAAGACACCAGAAGGGAAGAGAATCAGTGACCTGAGACAATAACCAGACAGATCAAGTGGCTTGATACAGGAGCCTGTCCAGGTTATGGGCCTAAGATATGGCCTCATTTAAAACACAGAGTAAGAGAAAAAAAACTCAAATTGCTAGCCATCCTGCCAGCTACTATCTAGAGAAAAAGAGGCAATGGTGCACACAAGAAGGGAGAACTATACTCCCCAGAAAACCAAAGACTTACTAGGCTAAATGCACAGATGGACTCTTGAGATATAAGTACATCCAAGCAGTCAAGAGATCTAAAGCATATAATAGACCTCAGGTTTTGGGCCAGAGAAATAATAAGACAGTGTAAGGTATGCCAGCAAGCAAAGGCTTGTGAGACTTAGAGTAAATAAGAAATACCTAGAAGAGAACAGCCTAGAGTATATACAGAGAGACAACCAAAAAGATATTAATAGAGATCTTCCCGAGGTTTCAAGTGTCTGAGATAATTAGATCAGATAGTAGTCTTACTTTTGTTTCTAAGATAAGTTAGAAATTGTCAGAGATTTACCTCAGAAACTGGCGTTGGCTGGGGGATGTCCCTTCCCTTGTCCCTATTCCAAACCCAAAATGTCCGTCTTGTGTGAGAGATGATTTTTCAGGCTACTAAGAGACTATTCCTGGTGCTGTCGACCATCCTGACCTCCACTAAAGTAGATGCTGCCTGACTTCACATAACTCAGAGAACACCTGAGCCTGATGCCAACTGGAGAACAGCCAGACACCTGAACAACCCCCTCAAGCTCAAGATCACCTACTGTTCTACAAGGTCAAAGAACAACAGGCCTTGACTGTTGAGATATGCCCATCCTAGAGACACAGGGGTGGAGATTACCCAATTGTCAGAGATAAGAGACATTTGAATCTAAACTGTGTCCCAGACACAGCCTTAAAGAGTGGGGCTTAAGATACATATGTGCTCCCCCGAGATGAGAAAAGCCAACAGGCCCATCAGTGTGTGTGTATATAAAGAGACAGCTACTTTACCTAAGTACATACTAGAGACCATCCAGGGGGTGAGAAAAAGATAGTTAAAGATTCAATGACAAAGATATAGTTAGATGCTTAGACAACAACATCACTCTGTACACCAAGATGATGATTCATAATCCAAGATTAGAATTTGGCCATAAGAGAAAAGGAGGAAATGTGAGAATAAATTGTAAAACTGGTATACTGATGGGAGCAGCTTTGTGATTGAGGATAAGCTGATGGTGAGAGCAACAGTGATAGATAAAAAAACAAATGATTTGGGCCAGCAGCCTGCCAGAAAGAACACTGATAGCAGGTATGCTTTTGCCACTGCCCATATTCATGGGACAATTTACAGACAGAGGGGACTGCTGAATTCTGCAGAAATAGACATTAAGAACAAAGAAAAAGAAAAATACTGAGCCCCCTTGAGGCCATCCATTTGCCTAAATGTGGCCATAATTCATTGTCCTGGACATCAGAAAACTCAAAATGCTGTTACTAAAAAAAAAAAAAAAAAATCAGATGGCAGATTTGACTGCTAAAAAGGCTGCTCAAAGAACTACTATGATCCTGGTTGTTGAAAGTCCTAAAAAATATCTTGATGTCTATGTTGAAAATAGTCCTTCCACAGAAAGAAAGACAAAGATATGTGACAAATTTACATCGTTTAGCTCACCTAAGAACTAAACACCTGAAGAACTTGATAAAGTCCTCCCAATTTTATGTGATAAACTTATCTGATGTAACTGAAACAGTAATAAAAAAACTATGAGGCCTGTGCCCTGAATAACACTGGGTATTCAAGATATCCCCCAGGAAGAAGATTTCAAAGAGTTAGACCTAGGGCCTACTGAGAAGTGGACTTCATGAAAGTTAAACCTGCTAACTATGATAACAAATACTTTTTAGTCTTTATAGATACTTTTTCAGGCTGGATGAAAGCCTTTCCTACAAAGACGTAGACTGCCGACGGAGTGACTAAGAAGATCTTAGAAGAGAACTTCCCCAGGTATAGAATATCCAAGATAATTGGGTCTGAAAACAGACCTGCCTTTGTTGCCCAGGTAAGTTAGGGACTGGCCACCTAGCTAGAGATTAATTAGAAATTACATTGTGCTTACAGACCCCAGAACTCGGGACAGGTTAAAAAGATAAATAAAACTATTATTAGCCTTAGAAACCAGCTGGGGATGACTGGACAGCCCTCCTTCCTTTTGCCTTGTTCTGGGTTATGATTTTTTTTATTGGATATTTTATTTACATTTCAGATGCGAATCCCTTTCCCCATTTCCTCTCCCCAGAAAACCCCTATCCCGTGTTCCCCCTTTTCCATTTGGCTTTTATACAATTTTTTAAAAAATGTTAATCAACGGCTTTATAAGTATGGTAATGCTCAATCAGAAGTGTAACCTAATACCCAACCTAGCTATGTAAACTATCTTTGACTAGTGGAGACACGTGAACTTCTGCCTCCATGCCCCCTCTCTTTTTCACTCTCATTACCTAGCTTCTCATCTACTTCATTTTCTCCTCTCCTTACTCCATCTTTTCCTCTCGGTGCTCCTTCCCCCTTAGCTCCTCCTACATATTACCCTTCTTGTTAAAATAAAGCTTTTCTCTCAGAATACAATTAGAGCATAATTATTCCTATTTGTACCAGTGAGGTACAAGATAGTCTTAATACCCAGTCCATCCTTTTGTTGACTGGCCAGAACTTCTGTATTCTCTCTTGACTAGAACACTTAGTTTTGAACCTGGCTTTTTCTTGGCTTTAGAATGAATGTCAGCTGAGGACCCTCCACTCAGATCTTTTCTCTCAAAGTAAATAGCCTGGATTGGCTATGAGGCTATAGGTCTTCAATGGCATCAGAAATTCAGAATGAATAAATTAACTGAATTTATGGGAAGCAATAAGCATAGCTTCTAAAACTTAGCCAATTTATAGAGACCCTGAACACCTGGACAACCCCTATACTACCGGACATTGGAGCATCAAATCTTCACCCTTCTGGCCCAAACTCATCTGACAGACTTTAGTGCTGCAGAATTATTAAGGGCTAGTTACTCTGTGTAGGCAGATATAAGCAGTCGACTGTTCTGCAAGTGTGTCCTTTTCTGGACAGTAATTTGTCTGTAGATGGAGAGAGGCAATTCTTGCCTGGTAGCTGTCTTACCACAAGTGGAGTAACTCCAAGGATGCTCAATTTCTTCTTAGAATCCAAGACAGGAAGCTGTCAGGAGCAGACAGGTCTCTAATCAAAATGAACATTAATATAGAAATATTTGTGATGTCAATTTTATGGATTTCTGATGTTTTGAAATCCAACTATCCATGTAAGGTAACCTGGACTGTTGTCTGTTAACTCCTCTCAGCTATTTCTAAATAAAATATAGAAAACACCCTAACAATAAACTCAAAGTCATGAATTTGCTATAGTCCCTTAACTCACAGGCTAATCATCCCAAATCAGTTAAAAAAGTTAAAGAAGGACTGGGTCTAAGCCTTGTATTTCTAAATGTGTTATACAGGCACAATGCCCATGACAGTATCAATATACATTTCACTTTCATATCAATAAGAATCTTATACCAATGAAAACCTTAAATTTGAAATCCAAGTGAATTTTGTACCATTTAAGAAATTATAACTTCATCTTGATAGCAGTTATACAGATTTCTACCAATAGGTTATGGCTATGCCGTAAATCCTAGCTAATCCTCCCTTTTTCAACAAAATCACTACTTTTCCCCAGACAGCCCCATATTAACCACCTTAGTCCTCAAGCCCGGGGAAAAGGGCTGCTGACTCTTCTTTAATTTCTTCAAGCTGATTTTGAGGGTTAAGATATTAGAAGAGGGGTGGGGGGAAGAGTAAATTGATAAGCTTCTGACGCTGTGTCTTCACTGCTTCCAGATGGAATTCTCAGACACCGGAGGTTTGAATAGGTCTGCTCGTTTTGCTTGATGAGTAGATACACCAAGGCTGTGTATTCTGCAATATACAATTCTCTGGACAAGTTTTAGTATCAAGAAAAAAAAAACTTTTTTTTTCCTAGAGGGCTGACATTTTTTTAAAAAGATGTTGGTTCTAACAACTTTTCCCCCCCTTATATGTAGTTGGTTATAATATTTACATTTCAAGTTTTATCCTCTTATCCCATTTCCCCCACCACTCAGGAACCCCTTATCCCATCCCCCCTCCTTATATTCCTTCTATGAGGCTGTGCCTGTACCTCCTGCCCCCACCTCCACTACCCCCTCCTCACCCTCACATTCCCTCCCTTCTGTGTTCATTTTTCATGGGACCAAGAATATCCTCTCCCACCTTTGCCCAACAAGGCCATCCTCCCCTATGTATACTGCTAGAGTCGTAGGTACCTCCCTATGTGCTCCCAGGCTGGTGATAGACCCTGGGGGGCTCTGGTTGTTTGGTATTGTTGCTTTCCTCTTGGGGTCACAAATCCTTTCTGCTTTTTCAGTCTTCTAAGTTCTCCATTGGGAAACCCTTGATCATATCAGTGGTTAGCTATGAGCATCGTCCTCTGAATGTGTCAGTCTCTGGCAGATCTCTAAGGAGACAGCTATAATACATTCTTGACAGCATGCATTTCCAGTCATCCACATCAACACCTAGCTTAAGTGACTGTACATGGGATGGATGCCCAGGTGGAATGGTATCCTTATGGATCCTCCTTCAGTTTCTGTCCCATGTTTTGTTTCCATAATTGCTCTCTTGAGTATTTTTGTTACTGGTTCTAAGTAGAACTGAGGCATCCCCTCTTGGTCTTTCTTCTTCATGAGCTTCACGTGGTCTGTGGGTTGAGTCTTCGCTATTCTAAGTTTTTGGGCTAACATCCGCTTAACAGTGAGGAAATACCATGTGTATTCTTTTGTGATTGGGTTAACTCACTCAGAATGGTAAGTTCTAGATACATCCATTTGACTATAAATTTCTCAAATTCATTACTTTTAATATCTGAGTAATACTCCATTGTGTAGATGTACCACATTTTTTGTATCCATTCCTCCGTTGAGGGACATCTTGGTTCTTTCCAGCTTCTGGCTGTTATAAATAAGGTTGCTATGAACATAGTGGAGCATATGTCCTTGTTATATGTTGGAGCGTATTCTGGGTATATGCCCAGGAGTGGTATAGCTTGATCTTCAGGTAATGCTATGTCCAGTTTTCTGAGGAACCACCAGACTGATTTCCAGAGTGGTTGTACCAGCCTGCAATCCCACCAACAGTGGAGGAGTGTTCTTCTTTCTCCACCTCCTCACCAGCATCTACCATCACCTGAGTTTTTCATCTTAGCCATTCTGACTGGTGTGAGGTGGTATCTCAGGGTTGTTTTGATTTGCATTTCTCTGATGACTAAGGATGTTGAGCATTTCTTAAGGTGCTTCTCAGCCATTCGAGTTTCCTCTGTTGAGAATTCTTTGTTTAGCTCTGTTCCCCATTTTTTAATAGGGTTATATGGTTTTCTGAATTATAATTTCTTGAGTTCTTTGTAAACCTTGGATATTATCCCTCTATCGGAAGTGGGATTGGTTAAGATCTTTTCCCAATCTGTTGGTTGCCGTTTTGTCTTATTGACAATGTCCTTTGCCTTACAGAAGCTTTGCAATTTTATGAGGTCCCATTTGTCAATTCTTGATCTTAGAGCATAAGCCGTTGATGTTCTGTTCAGAAACTTTACCCCTGTGCCTAGGTATTCCAGGGCTTTCTGGGTTATGATTTAAATTAACACCTTATAAGATTTTATGTGGGGAGTCTCCATCACTAACTGAGATAGATAAAATACATGATTCTGATGTCATTCTTTCTAAATCCCTGTTTGTTCACATGAAAACATTTGAGGTGGTCCAACATGAGGTCTGGGAGCAGTTAAAAGAAGTTTATGAGACTGGAGACCAGAATGTGCCTCATCAGTTCTAGATTAAAGATGCTGTTCTCATCTGCCGCCACGGGGTCGAGAACCTTCAGTCTCGCTAGAAAAGACCATACCTGGTGGTCCTGACCACCCCCACAGTGATGAAAGTCGAAGACATCTCTAAATAGATTAGTTACCTTTGTTAGAGGAAAAGATAAGTGCTGTTCAGATTTTGATGTTATGCCAACAATATCATACTTTACAGAGTCAGAAAAATCCAGATTATAAAGATACTAAAATGAGTTCTATGATTAGAACACTTACAACAGAAGAAATGGGGAAATGAAAGAGTTAAAATTTTTTAAACCTTCCACAGATGGAGTCAAGAGTACAGATCAGCTTGTTCTGCACTCTGGGCCCTAAGAAACTAGCTATCCACAAGACAAAATAGATAAGATAGGAGTTCAGAGCTGAGAGTTCAGGTCATTGTGGCCATGCACCCTGGATACCAGGAAATAAACTGACCACAAGATAGATTGAATAGAGTTTGATCTGGGAGTTCAGGTCAGTGTGCGCATGCACCTTGGATACCAGGAACAGAACTGACCACAATATAAATTGAATAGGGTTTGATTCTTAAGAGAACAAAGAGATATTTCCCCATGACTGTTTCTTGAACCTGTCATGGAAGCTGAACACTGGACAGGTACTTTCTACAGATACTTCATCATGATTCCCCCCTTCATCTCCCTTGGGTTTCGGGTTTTCCTTATAAGCTCTACCTCTTCTCTAAGTGGGGGGTCTTACTTCATTTGCTTGCCTCTACATAGGACAGGCTGGAAGTGAGACCTCAACACGTTGAAATAAAATATACCTCTTGCAATTGCATCAAGTTCGGTGTCTTGTGATTTCTGGGGTTCCTGTGAATTCCCGAGAACAGGGAGGGAGTACTTCCATTTCTGGTGAGTCTTACAGACAGATCATGGAAACAGAAACTAAACAGAGACACAGTAAAACTAAGAGAAGTTATAAACCAAATGCATTTAGCAGATATTTATAGAAGATTTCATCCAAAAAGAAGAATATACCTTCTTCTCAGCACCTCATGGTACCTTTCCAAAACTGACCACATAATTGGTTACCAAACAGGGCTCAACAGATATAAGAAGATTGAAATAATCCCATGCATCCTATCAGATCATCTCAGGCTAAGGCTGATCTTCAATAGTGATAAAATCAATGAAAAGCCCACATGCACATGGAAGCTGAACAATGCTCTACTCAATGATAACTTGGTCAGGTAAGAAATAAAGAAAGAAATTAAAGACTTATTAGAATTTAATAAAAATGCATATGCATCATACCAAAACTTGTGGAAGACAATGAAAGCAGTGCTGAGAGGAAAACTCATAGCTCTAAGTGTCTACAAAAAACAAACAAACAACAACAACAACAACAAAAAACAAAAACTGGAGAAAGCACACACCAGGAGCTTGACAGCACACCTGAAAGCTCTAGAACAAAAAGAAGCAAATGCACCCAAGAGGAGTAGACAGCAGGAAACAATCAAACTTAGGGAAGAAATCAACTGAGTAGAAACAAAAAGAACTATACAAAGAATCAACAAAACCAGGTTCTTTGAGAAAATTAAAAAAAAAAAAGATAAACCTTTAGCCAGACTAAGCAGAGGGATCAGAGACAGTATCTAAATTAATAAAATCAGAACTGAAAAGGGAAACATAACAACAGAAACTGAGAAAATTCAAAATCATCAGATCCTACTACTAAAAAGCCTATACTCAACAAAACTGGAAAATCTGGATGAAATGGACAATTTCCTAGAAAGATACCAGACACCAAAGTTAAATCAAGAGAAGATAAACAATCTGAATAGTCCTGTAACTACTAAAGAAATAGCAGCAGTCATTAAAATTTCCCAAATAAAAGCCCAGGACCAGATGGTTTTAGTGCAGAATTCTATCAGACCTTCCAAGAAGACCTAATACCAATTCTCTTCAACTATTCCACAGAATAGAAACAGAAGGAACACTACTCAATTTGTTTTATGAAGACACAATTACACACATACCTAAACCACACAAAGACCCAACAAGGTAAAAGAACTTCAGACCAATCTCCCTTATGAATATTGATGCAAAAATACTCAATAAAGTTCTCACAAGTCGAATCCAAGTATACATCAAAACAATCATCCACCACGATCAAGTAGGCTTTATCCCAGGAATGCAGGGATGGTTCAATATTTGGAAACAAATCAATGTAATCCACTATATAAACAAACTAAAAAAAAAAAAAACCATATGATCTTCTCACTAAATGCTGAGAAAGCATTTGACAAAATACAATACCCCTTCATGGTAAAAGTCTTGGAAAAAACAGGAATCCAAGGCCAATACCTAAACATAGTAAAAGCAATATGCAGCAGCAAACCAGTAACCAACATCAAACTAAATGGAGAGAAACTTGAAGAAATCCCACTAAAACAAGGGACTACATAAGACTGCCCACTCTTTCCCTACCTATTCAATATAATACTGGAAGTCCTAGCCAAAGCAATTAGACAACAAAAGGAGATCAAAGAGATACAAATAGGAAAGGTGGAAGTCAAAATATCACGATTTGCAGATGATATGATAGTATACTTAAGTGACCCCAAAACTTCAACTAGAGAATTCCTAACCCTGATAAACAACTTCAGCAAAATGGCTAGATATAAAATTAACTCAAACACATCAGTAGCCTTCCTCTACTTAAAGGATAAGCAGGCTGAGAGAGAAATTAGATAAACAAAACCCTTCACAATAGAACAAATAATATAAAATACCTTGGTGTGAATCTAACCAAGCAATCGACAGATCTGTATGACAAGAACTTCAAGTCCCTGAAGAAAGAAATTGAAGACCTTGGAAGATGGAAAAATCTCCCATGCTCATGGATTGGCAGGATTAATATAGTAAAAATGGTCATCATGCCAAGAGCAATCTACAGATTTAATGCAATCCCCATCAAAATTTCAACTCAATTCTTCTCAGAGGTAGAAAGAGCAATTCTCAAATTCATTTGGAATAACAAAAAACCCAGGATAGTGAAAACTATTCCCAACAATAAAAGAACATCTGGGGGAAATCACCATTCTTGACCTCAAAGCTGTACTACAGAGTAGGAGTGATAAAAACTGCATGGTATTGGTACAGAAATAGGCAAGAAGATCAATGGAATAAAATTGAAGACCTGGAAATGAATCCACATACCTATAGTCACTTGATCTTTGACAAAGGAGTTAAAACAATACAGTGGAAAAAAGACAGCATTTTCAACAGGTGGTGCTGTCAACAGGTTGAACTGGAGGTCAGCATGTAGGAAAATGCGAATCAATCCATTCTTATCTCCTTGTACATAACTCAAGTTCAAGTGGATCAAGGACCTCCATATAAAACCAGACACACTGAAACTAATAGAAAAAAAATTGGGGAAGAGCTCGAACACATGGGCACAGGGGAAAGGTTCCTAAACAGGAAACTGATGGCTTATGCTCTAAGGTCAAGAATTGACAAATGGGACTTTATAAAATTGCAAAGCTCCTGAAAGGCAAGGGACACTGTCAATAGGACAAAATGGCCACCAACAGATTGGGAAAAGATCTTTACCAATCCTATATCTGATAGAGGGCTAACATCCAAAATTTACAAAGATCTCAAGAAATTAGACTCCACACAACCAAATATCCCTATTAGAAAAGGGGTACAGAGCTCCACAAAGAATTTTCAACTGTGGAATGTTGGGAGCCAACTTTTAGCAGAAAGTGGCTATCAACTTTCCAGCAATCTCGAGCCATATACCCTGATAAGAAACATGTTTTTCAACAGCCTACAATAGCTGAGCACACTCTTGCAAACATCTTGTTTATCCCACATATCTTGTTTTGTTATTTAATGCCCCCAGTTGCAAGGCCACATGTGATATCCATACCTGCAAGGTGCATGTGGTAAAGTGTCTTCAGCTGTGTGCCCCTGCTTGTGCTTATAAATACTTAGAATTTCCTTGCAATAAAAAATAGTGAATGGGAAACAGTAAACGAGACTTGACCACACACTCTGATTTGTCTCGTTCTTTGAGTCTCTTCCCCTTCTTCCCCCCACTCTCTCTCTTGCTAG
>JANHMN010001090.1:1514-12889 GCA_030674055.1 Rhabdomys pumilio
CAGCATTGGATGCATGAATACCCACCACCCAAAACTGTCCACACTGCACTAAGAGTTTAAGAAGCACAGAATTAATGTGCTGTTGGATTGAGGGAAAAGAGGATCAGACCTGTATCTCCCTCTTTGTCAGATGAAAGTCTGATGCCAGCGACTTAAGAAGCTCCTTAGTTGGATACATCGAGCTATCAAAATGTTCCTGCAGCATACGCTTTTGTTCTTTGGTGTACACAGTGCGTTCCTTTCGTTCCTTATTTGGACCCTCAGAGTGAGTTTGTTTGTCACCATATTTATCTGGCAGTGCCATGGGTCCTACGGGAAGCACTTAAAGAGGAAACAAATAAATCCCACACGAATGAATGGAAAAAACAAACACACAGATGAAGAAATTTATTAAAGCAGTCCAATACCTAAATGTGGAAGTAGAGACACTGCAGTAATCACAAATGGAGCAACTCTGGAAAAGAAAAATCTGGGAAATAAGTCAGGAATCATAGACAAAAAGACCACACCTAAGAATAATAGATATAAAAGAGAGTGGGGAATCCCAAATCAAAAGGCCAGCAAACATCTTCAACAAATTTATAGATGAACACATCCCTAACCTAGAGAAAGAGATGCCTATAAGCATACAAGAAACCTACAGACTGGACCAGAAAAGAAATTCCTCTCATCACATAATAATCAAAACACAAAATTCACAGAACAAAGAAAGACTATTAAATTTTGCAATGGAAAAGGACCAAGTAACTTTAAATAGCAGACCTATCAGAATTGCACCAGACTTCTCAACAGAAACACCAAAGCCAGAAGAGTCTGGACAGAGGTCATGCAGACTCTAAGAAAGCACACAGTCCAGCCCAGGCTAATATACCCAGCAAAACTCTCAATCTACATAGATGGAGAAACCAAACTATTCCAAGACAAAACAAAATTCAAACAGTATCTATCCACCAATCCAGCCCTATACAGGATTCTAGAAGGAAAATTCCAACACTAGGAGGGTACCTACACCAAAGAAAAAACGAGATATTAATCATCTCACAACAAAGCCAAAAAGAGAGAACTACATGAACATAATGCCACCTACAAAAAGAAAGATAACAGGAAGTAACAATCACCTGTTTTTATATCTCTCAATATTAATGCACTCAACTCACCTATAAAAAGACATAACCTAGCAGACTGGATACACAAACAGATCCAGCATTTAGCTGCAGACAAGAAACACACCTTACTATTAAATACAGGCTCTACAGAGGAGAAAAAATTTGGAAAATGGTCTTCAAAGCAAATAGTCCCGAGAAACAAGCTGGAATAGCTGTCGTAATATCCAATAAAAGAGACTTACAACCAAAAAGTTATCAATCAAGATGAAACCTTCTTATTCATCAAAAAAAGGAAAAAAAATCTATGAAGAGAAAGTCTCAATTCTGAACATCTATGCCCCAAAGGAAATGGCACCCACATTCATAAAAGAAACTTTACTAAAGCTCAAAATGGAGGGACCTTAGATGAAATGCCCTACAGTGGAGACAGGGAACTTATAGAGCCCACCTCCAGCAGAAAGACAGAACATCAATTGAAGGATGGGTTTCCATCTCCAGGGGAAAAAAAAAGGCCCTCTGACCCAGAATTGTTCCTATCTGAAAGAACTGCAGGAACAAAAATGGAGAAGAGTCTGAGGAAAAGGAGGTCCAGTGACAAGCACAAATTGGAATCTAGCTCAAAGGGAGGCACCAATGTCTGCCACTATTACTGAGGCTATGGTGTGCTTACAAATACGGGCCTATCATGACTGCTCCCTGAAAGACACAGCAAGAAACTAAAACTTGAGACTTCTTTTTTTTCAGCTTCTCTAAGCTTTTCTCTAATTCAAATGCAAGGGTAAGCGGCTTCCGTCATTTTGTTGGGTACAAAAATCTGTATTTGAATAGGAGGACCAGCAGTCTCAACCAATTGGACCCCAGAGATTTCTCAGAAACTGGGCCACCAACCAGGCACCATATACCAGCTGATATGAGGCCTCCAACACATATACAGCAGATGACTGCCAGGTCTGGACTCAGAAAAGATACACCTAACCCTCAAGAGACTGGAGGACTCAGGGAGAGAGGAGTTCTTGTAGAGTGGGGTGGGAGTGGTGAAATCTTCATGGAGACAGAAGAAAGAGGTATGGAGGTATCGACAGTCAGTGAATTAAAAATGGTGGATAAAATCAGGTCTTTAAAAAGAATAAAATAAAATTTGTTTTAAAATGAAAATATTATAATAAATGTTAAAAAAAGAAAGAGTGCCAGATTCTTCTCCTTTCTGCTGCACTCTCTGTCTCAAAACAAAGAATGAAAGTGTATGGAAAAGACAAGATCCAATGGACGCCATTAAACACTTATCTTCTAAACAATAGCATTGATTATCTAATTGCCCCAGATATCAGAAGGCTCTTACACTTAACCCAGATCCCCTCTGATAATGAAATTCTATACCAAGGACTTAGCCTTAATTGAATCTATTGAATCTTGCTTTCTAGGACCCACCCACAGATGCCTCATTTCATCCTCTCACATGCAGCAGACATTCACACCCTGTGGACACAGCCAGTCTAGAGCCACGCCTTAGCACTTAATAAAATCTTGGCCAGATTGAAGACATTTTGTTATTTATATTTCTTTCTTTTATTATTATTCTTTTTGCTTTCTTTCCTTTTTTTCTTTTTCTTTCTTTCTTTTTTCCTTCCTTTCTTCCTTTCTTTTTCATTTCTTTCTTCCTTTTTTTGTGTTTTTGTATTTTTTGTTTGTTTTTGAAACAGGGTTTCTCTGTGTAGCACTGGCTTTCCTGGAACTCACTCAGTAGACCAGGCTGTCCTTGAACTCAGAAATCTGCCTGCCTCTGCCACCCAAGTGCTGGGATTAAAGGCTTGTGCCACCACTGCCCAGCCTCCTTTTTTTTTCTTTTGAGAGAGTTTCTTTGTATGAACTCTGCTGTACTGTGAGTCCTCAAGACAAGGCAGAACTAGAACTCACCTACCTTTAAATTCCTACACAGTGCAAAAATTAAAGGTGTGTAACAAACAACTGACCCATCCTTTGGGATTTCTCACCCTCTTGGGCTCCATCCAGAAAAAAAATGTCATTACTCTCTACTGAGCATCTCAAGAAATGGGTCTCTTCTCATCCTGCTGCCCAGAGGACATGCACATTTCTGCACATTGTGGCCACTTCTTTATTTATCGAATCTTTCTTTTTTTAGGCTGAGGCAGTGTCCATGTGCATGTGCCTGACTTCCTGGATCTCACTATACAGACAAACCAGGACTCATCATCACAAAAACCCACTTGCCACTGGTTCTTGTGTCCTGGAATTAAAGTGTGGTCAAAACATCCAACATGGTTACACATTTAAGATGGGCGAGGGCCTGCTCAGACAAAAACCATTCTGGATGTCAAAATTTTGAGCCAGAATACCACCACTATGCCTGATCTGGGCAACCAGGGGCCTCAATTTTTTCCCAAATCCTCAGGATCCCATGTATACTGAAAGGGAAATAAATCAGTGAATTCCTACAGTCCCTTTATCCTAGAGTCAGGCCTCTCTATCTATCTGATCCAGGATTTCTGTACAACCCAGGGCTCAGGCCTGTGCCTAGAATGAAGGATGGAGCACCTAGAGTTCTCTTGAAAGCTCACTCATAGACTGCTCCAATCTGTGCATGTCACTGGTCCTCAGTGTTCACATCTATGAGATAGACTTGAAACATCTACTAATTTTAAATAATATCTCCTGCCTGTATACAGAACATATTTTAGATTTTGCCAATCAAAAACCCATACAGGGTACAAAAAGTTACCAAGACTCCTCTTCCACTAGCTCCCAGTATTCCCCACCATGATATCTCCTTCATACAGCAACCTCAAACATTTCATTCAGCCCATCAACTCACCAGGAATCCAGAAGTTTTGCTGCTGCTCTGTCAATCCTGTCTATTTGAGTTCTACTCAGTAGACCTGCCCTTAAATGTCTCTCCAAACTTGGAATTCAATGCCCCTCCCATTTCAAGGCTCCTCCCACTTGCAACATTCAGATCCATTATCCTCACCTACTCTTTGATGCTACTTTGGTTGGAGACACACCTTGTAGAGCCCATGCTATTTTTTTCCTTTTAATCATTATTTTGTTTTATTTTATATTTTATTTCTTTTATTATTTCAGAGTCCAACTGTTAACATTCCTCCAAGTCCTCTCTGCCACAATTCCTCATCACCCATCTCTAAGAAGTTGCCCTCCCCTGTGTCTTTTCAGGGTTAGGCTCCTCTTCTCCCACTGAGCTGGACTAGGCAGTCCTCTGCTGTATATGTGTCAGGGGCCTCAGACCTACTCATGTATGCTGCCTGATTGGCGATTCAGTGTCTGAGAGATCTCAGGGGTCCAGATTAGGTGAGACTGCTTGTCTTCCTATGGGGTTGGCTTCCTCCTCAAGATTCTTCCAGCATTCTGTCCTGTGCTACCTCCCGCCAGCAGGAAAGACGCGGTACACACAGGATCCTTCTGCAGATGAAGCTTTAATGCATCTTGAGAGCGAGATCACAAGCTTCTTCAGGGAACGAGAAGTGCAGAACCCCAAGGACAGAAAACCCATCCCTTATATAGAGCCTAATGCTCGCTTAGGACGTGGCAGCTCCTGACAGGCTCCCGCCGTCTCAGACCGTTTAACATATGGCCTGGGCACACTCGCGCCAGGAAGGGGTGACTTGTAGGCATATGCGCACATTCTTGTTTACTCTACCTAGGACATGAGCATGTGCACACACTGTAATGTAATGGCGGAGCCGCTCCCCACATCTGCCCCTTCTCTTTTAATTGACCATTACGGGAAAAGTCACTGAAGGAAAAAGCTGTGGGCCAGGCAGCCACCCGCTGTTCACCAAGAAGGGGTCACTGAAAAACCCTTCCTTAACCAGTGGGGCAGGCCTGTGTCTCATCCTTCATCTGAGGTGCAATGGGAACTCGAGCCCTCCCAGATATTAGAAGGTGAGAGCAACCTAGTCTCAGGTCTCGAGGTGCAATGGGAACTCGAGCCCTTCTCAAGCCCGGACTAGGCTCCCAAGGGTAGCAAGGAAATGACGAGCGCCCTTCTCTCGTGCAATGGAGTTATAGCTCCCGGAGGTGCAAGGGCCGCCCGAAGGGATTCAGAAAAGATAGTGACTTTGCTCCCACAGGTCTTTTGGCCGATCCTTCATCATAGCTATCCAAAAAGCAGCAGAATTGCCCTGTTCCAGCGCTACAAGTGCCTGCGCAATCACCACCCTATCTTGTTGGCGCTGTGCCTTAAGTCTACAAGCGAGCCAGAGCGTGAGCGCCAGACCGCAGCAGAGCACGGCTCCAAAAAGTCCCACCCCCACCCATTCCTTAAAATAAGAAAAGATCGAGGAGATCCAGGTAGATAATCCCTCTGTTAGGGTCAAGTCCAATAGAATTCACTTCAATAATGGCAAATATAAAGTTGGATACATTGACTAGTTCTATTGGGAGAAGGGATAACAGTAAAGCACAAACTTCCTTTTAACATATAGGTATTGTTGGTAATAACTGCATGGCTTTGCTCATCTAGTGGGATAAATGCAAGGCCCAGAGTCCTATTCGTTGTGAAAAAACGTGGGAACACCTGTGCATTATGCATAACTGGCATGGGTAGTGGGAAAGTGTTCATGATTGCCCATCTCTGAACTCCCATAGCACTAGGAACTTGAAGGAGGAAGCAGGTTATCAGCAGGCTGAAGTTCAGCATCTTGGTTCAATTCAGGTCCCTTTTTTGCATCTTGGTCAGGCTCGATCACTCTTCTCGTCAGTCTTGCTGTGATCCAGAACGGGACTTCCTCGCCCTGAGGGAAAACACAAACAGCTCCCCTGGATCTTATTAAAATAGGATCCGGTCCTTTCCACTCATTAGATAACACATCCTTCCATTTGACCAACTCCTTAGGTTGAGCAGGCTCTGAGCAATGACAATCGGCCGCAGAATGGCCTTGCTCGTCTAAATTCAAATAATTGAGAGTAAATAGGGCCATAGAAATGGCCACCCTAGGGCCAGGGAGAGGAAAATCCTTCAGACCCCCTCTTTGTTTAGTCAAATAAGTTTTTATGGTGCGGTGGGTGTGCTCCACAATGCCCTGGCCTTGCGGGTTATAGGGTAAACCCATCAAGTGGGTGACACCCATCTTTGCACAGAACTGAGAAAATTTCTTAGAAGTATAAGCAGGGCCATTATCTGTCTTTAGGATCTTTGGCTGACCCCAGGCACTCCAAGCCTCAAGACAGTGTTGAATAACATGAGAGGCCTTTTCACCTGCCAGAGGAGTGGCCGAAATAACCCCAGAACAGGTGTCAATGGAAACATGAAGATATTGTAATTTTCCAAAATTTGGGATGTGAGTGACATCCATCTGCCAAATCTGTAACGGCTGTATGCCTCGGGGGTTAATCCCCACGTGTAGTGTGGGCAGGAACTCACAACAGTTTTGACAAGAAATGACAATATTTCTAGCTTCTTTTCTGGAAATAGAAAACCTACGGCGCAAAGTCTCCGCCGTCACATGAAAATTATCATGAAAGGCTCTTGCCAAGTCTACAGATGATTGTAGCACAGCCGCCACTAATTTGGTAGCTTGATCAGCAAGATCATTGCCCCTGCTCATTGGGCCCAGAAGGCCAGAATGGGCACGAATATGAGTGATGAACACTGGAGTCTTTCTAGCGAGCAGAGCCTGTTGAATATTAAAAAAGGCAGTATATAGGAGGCTTGTGGCTTTTATAATTCCCGCCACTTCCAAAACTTTAACAGCATTAACCACATACACAGAATCAGAAATAATGTTAAGGGGAACTGAAAAAACCTTAAGGACTTCCAAGACCATATGGCATTCTATTAATTGGGGAGAGGTAGTTGTAAACTGTTTTGTGACCACTTTCTCTCCCACTACATAGGCCCCCAAACCGGTGGAGGATCCATCAGTATATACGGTCAAGGCACCCCCAATTGGCTGGGAAGAGGTAACCCTAGGAAACACCAGGGGATGTTGAGAAGCAAAATGTAAAAGCAGGTGATGGGGATAATGATTATCAATTTTGCCCAGGAAGGTAGACACTAATATTGCCCAATCATTGGATGTAGCCGCCAAAACCTGAACTTGATGAGCTGTATAGGGGACAAAGAGGTCAGCTGGTTCTTTCCCAAAATGTGATATAGCCAATTTTATGCCCTGAATCGCAAGCTGAGCAACCATTTTTGGGTACCACTCAATGACCTTGTTGGGAGACACATTGGGATGGACCCACAAAAGGGGTCCTCGCTGCCACAAAACAGCAGTCGGCAGTCCATGAGTCTGTAGTACGCACAAAGCAAATGAACTAGAGGGGTCAACTTGTTTTAGTTGAGCATGTTGTAAAGCTTCCTCAACATGGTGCAGCGCCTGACGGGCAGCAGGGGTAAGATATCGGGGTGAGGTAATCTCAGACTCCCCTTCCAAAATGGCAAATAGAGGTTTTAAGGTCATTGTAGATATTTTCAAAAATGGACGTAGCCAATTAATATCCCCCAAGAGCTTTTGGAAATCATTGAGAGTGTGGAGTCTGTCTTTGCGAATCTCCACCTTTTGAGGATAGACATAATCAGGGAATATAGAGGTCCCCAAAAACTCTCCAGTATGGGCGAACTGGACCTTTTCTGTTGCCAACCTTAAACCCCGCTGTTCTAACAAACGGGTCAACTGTGGATAAACCTGTTCTAGCATATGAATATCTTGATGAGCAATCAGAATATCATCCATATAGTGTAAAATAAGAACAGTGGGAAACTTGGATTGTAATGGAGCCAAGGCAGCCTGCACAAAAGCCTGGCAAATGGTGGGGCTGTTTGCCATGCCCTGAGGCAAGACCTTCCACTGATATCGTTTATCTGGCCCAGCATGATTAATAGTGGGCACTGTAAATGCAAAGCGGGGCCCATCCTGGGGGCATAAGGGAATAGAAAAAAAGCAATCTTTAATGTCTACTATAAGCAGAGGCCATTTCTGTGGAAGGGCAGAAAGAACAGGGAGCCCCCTCTGAATAGGTCCAAAAAGGTTCATCTGGGCATTGATGGCTCTAAGATCATGTAAGAGCCGCCATTTGCCCGATTTCTTCTTGATTGCAAAAATGGGTGTATTCCAGGGTGACATAGAGGGTTCAAGGTTTCCTAGAATGAGCTGTTCTTTTACTAATTTTACAACGGCTTCAAGTTTTTCGGAGGAAAGTGGCCACTGAGGAACCCACACCGCCTCTTCCGTTTTCCACGGTATAGGCAAGAAGCCCTCAGCGGCCCCTAGGAAAAACCCAACCCCTTTTTATCTTGTTTATGTTTAGGAGATATGGGTTCAATTCTTCCTTGATGAGACTTCCCCAGGCCCTGTCCATGTTCATATCACATCTTATTCATGATAGCCTTTGCCTGGGGTGAATATGAGGCATCATAATGGTCATTAGATAGAGCAAACCCCATGTCTTGTAGAACATCTCTGCCCCACAGATTGACAGGCAGAGGGAGTACATATGGTATAAAAGAACCTCGCTTCCCATCAGGAGCTTCCCACTGGAGGAGGGCAGAACTCATGGTGGGGCTGGACTGATATCCCAAACCTTGTAAGGAATGAGAAGATTTTATGACAGGCCACACCTTAGGCCACCAATGTGTAGAAATAATACTCTTGTCTGCACCCGTATCTAGTATCCCCTCAAACCGTTTTCCCTGTACCTTAAGAATCGATTTTGGTCTCTCATTTAACGAGATCATTAGGTAAGCAGAGTCTGTTCCAGTTGATCCAATCTCTTTTTCCTCCCCTATGGATATATGTTCACTTCCCGGCAGCAGAAGCAGCTGGGCAATGCGATCCCCTTTGCTAATAGAGAACACCCCTTTTGGGCAAGAAAGAAGAACCTGTAGTTCAGGAGAGTGTTGAGTATCCACTATGCCTGGCATGACTAATAGGCCTTGCAGAGGGAGTGATGCTCTTCCCAATATTAGCCCTAGGGTACCCGGAACGAGCACAACTGGCTCCACGGGGACAGGTTGAATTCCCATCTGGGGGATTAGTAAGAAGTCGGTGGCGGCATGCAGGCCCAGTCTGCAGGGTCTCTCTGGGAGGGCCCCTGGCTCCCTGTTCTTTCCTCCTCTTGCTGATGTGATCAACGGGTCCCGTATTTTTGTGGGCCCGAGGACTGAGGGCCCGTTATCCCGTTTTTTGACTGGCCACTAGACTGAGTTCCCAAAGGGGGAAGAAGCCGTCCTTTAAGATCTCTGTACTACAAGTCTGCATGAACACATAAGCAAAAACGCATGTGTACTTTCTGTGAAAAAGACAAGTCTTACAATGTAGAAAACACTAAATACATGTTAATTGTGCAATTTGAGTGAAGACGTGTTTTGAGGATTGGTAGAAACTCTCTATTAGCCAGCCAAGCATTCTGCTTAGTTTTGCATACTGTGTTTGAAAAATGACCTGTATTACAGCTAAAATGCATGATGCAATGTACTGCACTACCAGTCTGCATGAACACATAAGCAAAAAGGCATGTGTACCTCCTGTGTAAAAGACAAGTCTTAGAATGTAGAAAACACTAAATACTTGTTATTTGTTCAATTTAATTGAAGACGTGTTTACTGGATTTTGATAGAAACTATGTATTAACCAGCCAAGCATTCTTCTTAGTTTTCTATGCTATGTTTAAAAAATTACCTGTATAATTGCTAAAACGCATGAAACAATGTACTGCACTACCAGTCTGCGTGAACACATAAGCAAAAACGCATGTGTACTTTCTGTGTAAAAGACAAGTCTTAGAAAGTAGAAGACACTGAATACATGTTACATGTGCAATTTGAGTGAAGACGTGTTTACTGGATTTTGATATAAACTCTGTATTATCCAGCCAAGCATTCTTCTTAGTTTTGTATGCTGTGTTTGAAACATTACCTGTATAATTGCTAAAACACATGATAGAATGTCCTGCACTACCAGTCTGCATGAACACATAAGCAAAACGCATGTGTACTTTCTGTGTAAAAGACAAGTCTTAGAAGGTACAAAACGCTAAATACATGTTACTTGTGCAATTTGAGTGAAGACGTGTTTACTGGTTTTTGGTAGAAACTCTCTATTAGCCAGCCAAGCATTCTTCGTAGTTTTGCATACTGTGTTTGAAAATGTACCTGTATTACAGCTAAAATGCCTGATGCAATATACTGCACGACCAGTCTGCATGAACACATAAGCAAAAAGGCACGCGTATTTTCTGTGTAAAAAACAAGTCTTAGAATGTAGAAGACACTAAATATATGTTACTTGTGCAATTTGAGTGAAGAAGTGTTTACTGGTTTTTGGTAGAAACTCTGTATTAGCCAGCCAAGCATTCTTCTTACTTTTGAATACTGTGTTTGAAAAACTACCTTTATTACAGCTAAAATGCCTGATGCAATGTACTGCACTCCCAGTCTGCATGAACACATAAGCAAAAAGGCATGTGTACTTTCTGTGGAAATAACAAGTCTTAGAATATAGAAAACACTAAATACATGTAACTTGTGAAAATTGAGTGAAGAAGTGTTTACTGGTTTTTGGTATAGACTCTGTATTATGCAGACAAGCATTCTTCTAAATTTTGTATGCTGTGTTTGAAAAATTAACTGTATAATTCCTAAAACGCATGATACAACATACTGCACTACCAGTCTGCATGAACACATAAGCAAAAACGCATGTGTACTTTCTGTGTAAAAGACAAGTCTTACAATGTAGAAAACACTAAGTATATGTTAATTGTGCAATTTGAGTGAAGACGTGTTATGTGGTTTTGGTAGAAACTCTGTATTAGCCAGCCAAACATTCTTCTTAGTTTTGCATACTGTGTTTGAAAAATTACCTGTATTACAGCTAAAATGCATGATGCAATGTACTGCACTACCAGTCTGCATGAACACATAAGCAAAAAGGCATGTGTACCTTCTGTGTAAAAGACAAGTCTTAGAATGTAGAAAACACTAAACACATATTACTTGTGCAATTTGAGTGAAGACGTGTTTACTCGTTTTTGGTAGAAACTCTGTATTAACCAGCCATGCATTCTTCTTATTTTTGTATGCTGTGTTTGAAAAATTACCTGTATAATTGCTAAAACGCATGATACAATGTACTGCACTACCACTCTGCATGAACACATAAGCAAAAAGGCATGTGTACCTTCTGTGTAAAAGACAAGTCTTAGAATGTAGAAAACACTAAATACATGTTACTTGTGCAATTTTAGTGAAGTCGTGTTTTGTGGTTTTGGTAGAAACTCTCTATTAGCCAG
>JANHMN010001091.1:0-12887 GCA_030674055.1 Rhabdomys pumilio
GTCTCCACACAGCATTCAACATCAGAGCTCAGAGAAGAACACAGAGAACCACTTAAAACTGCACAGAAACAGTGAACTTGAAGAATGGCACCCGGAAGAATCCGCCTCCTTGTCTGATTGGCAGGTCTGCTTGGAAGCCTTGATTGACCAGTGAGTCTTACCACTCCTCAAGGTTAAAGTGTGCTTCCCCTGCAGGGTCAGACCTTTTCCAAATCTTAGAAGTTGTTTGTACTCAATTTGTGTGCATATCCTTCAAAAAGGAATCTCACCCCACCTAGCCTTCGGGGAGAACCCACCATTCCAGCTCTGGCTGTTCAGTTGCCTGCTCCTCCCCTCTGAGAGCATTGATCCTACACTTACCAGGACCTGACTCCAGACCTTACCTGAGCTTTCCTCACAGCACTTGCCTTCTTCTTCCTGTAATCAAGGTGAACAGCTTCCATAGCCCAGTACTCAAGGTGCAGTGGAGGTGTCAATCTGACCCACAAGAGAAAGGATGCCCAGGCTATTTCTTAGCATAGTTACCTGGAGACAGAGAGGTATGCTCCAACCCACAGTTACCTTGCAACAGCCTGGTAGGCCTGACCCACTGTAAAGGTGACTGGTTGGTCCTTCCTCTCTCTTTTGATCTCTTGCTCTCTTGCTCTCTCTTTCTTTTGCCCTCTTGGTCTCTTCCCTTCCCCCCTCTCTCTTTACATGCTCATGGCCAGCCTCTACTTCTCTACTCTCTGCCTTTCTCTGCCTCTTCTACCCTCTTAACTCCCCTCCCTATGTCCTGAATAAACTATATTCTATACTATACTGTCCTGTGGCAGGTTTTTCATGGGGAAGAGCTGTCTCAGCATGAGGCATGTTTCCTCCAGGGGAAGAAATATCTCAGCAGGAGGCATGAGCCTGCTGAGACATCCCTTTCCCCACACCTCCCCACACACCCATAGAACATATTCCATCTCTCTTTAAAGAGAGGTAACTACGGGGAGGAGCATACCTGGTTGTCACCAGATAACTGTGAGGTACAGTTTTAGACAGAATGCTAACACCACTGACATTAAAGAGGGATTTTAGGAAACAAACTTTATGCTGGGCTCAGGAAAACTGCAGCTTTCTTTCACCAGATGATAGGTATGAATAAACCCTAAAGAAAAGCCAGAATCATAAGGGAGACACAGTTGAGCACTATTGGTAGCCAGCACATCTTCATCAATGGCAAAGTGGAGAAAAACCACAGTTGGATTAGTACAGGTTCTGTAGATAAACACATCTCAAACCATGAATGAACCTATGTATGTAGAAAGGTTATTTGATAAAATGTCCCAATAAAGGCTGTTGGACAGGGAAATTAGAAAAACAAGAGCTGGTTGATTTCATGTTGCAGGATATTACAGCTGATCTTCAGTGAATACCAGAATTCTGGAGAAATAAGTACTTACTAATACTAGTTTTAAAAAGCAAATAAACAAACAAATCACCTTTGTTTTGTCAAAATATAGGGCTGATACAAAAAACAAAACACCACCCTGTTCAAAGTCCTTTATATATGTAGGTTGTCAAAAGAATCTATAGCCCAGATTAAAGGTGGATCTGAACATCTCAAAAGAGCAAGATTGATAAACGGTTTCTCACTTCAAAAGTTGTAATTAAGAAATATGCGCCACAGCAAGCAGGATTTGAGTTAGAGTCGGGATTAGACAGTCATGGTTAGGATTAGAATAAGGGTTTTTAGAATTAGGCTTAGGAGGTTAGGAAATTAAGAGGTGAGGGTTAGGATAGGATTAGGCTCAGGGTTAAGGTTAAGGTGGCCACCATTATTCTTGATGGTCCCACTGAGTCAATATTATCCCTATTACACAAAGAAGAAATATCAGGCCTACAAGGTATTCATTTCATATCTTAATGGTTTGTTTTATTCTTATTCTGACAGCTTCTCTCTTACTTACAGAAAGGCTTCTCAAAAGAACCTAAATTATTTTCCAGCCATTTGCCTCCAAAACTAGCAAATTAACAATGGAGGCTGAGACACTGATATTCACAGAACTCTACAGATAATCAAAGGATAAGTTGCCAAGAGCCAGACAGATTGCTGCCAGCAAAGAACATTTATGCTGCCCTCTGCTGGGTCTCACTGTCAGCTATTGCTGCAGTTAATTTTCCTCTGAGATAAAATGCCCTCAGTACTCTTCTGCTCTAGACATGTCTGGTTTACTTTCTTCTCAACCTGAAAATAAGCTTACTAAAGATTTCTATGTGAAGTTTTCACTTGACAATGAAAATTATGAGAAAGGAATCACAGATAAGGAATAAACACAAATTCATGACTTATTAAACTCTGCCCTTTTATTACTTATGTATGGACTATACACATGAGGTCATGGTTTGTGATTCATATCGTGTATGAAATAGCAAATGGATTACAAACAAAGTAAATTGGATATGTTGACCTACGTGTATTTCATTCATAATAAATTAAACTTAGAAACTAATACAAAAAGACAAAAATACATTTAATCCATATACCCTCTCAGATAAAAGTAATATTAAATAATAATACAAGTCTGAATCTTTCTTTAAAATAGGAAACATGAACATATATATTTAAATACTTTTGTCTATTTTTAAGGACATGATACATGTAATCACAATTCTGGTTACAATGGTATCTCATTGAACCTTATCCCAATTCTATTACACAACATGGTCTCTATCCCATAAGGTTATAAATTATTTTTAAAGGGTTGACTGCTCCTAGACTAGTAGATTCTATTCATAGTGGACATTGTCCTCACTCATATTAGAACAACATATCTGTCCTTTTAAACATGATAGATACATATTTGAATTTTTATACAGACATAAACAAGTTAATAATTTGAGAGCTATTTATATGCAGTAAAGCCTCTTGAAAAACAAATAAATATAAAATGATTGAAAGATCCACCTCAGGGCTTGTGTCTTATCTTCTAAATTAAACAACAAACATTTTCGTATCTTCAGCTCTGTTGAATTAAAATAATCACAGTAGAGGTTTTTAAATATTGCTAAACCTCTATGAGAGAGAGAGAGAAAGAGAGAGAGGGAGAGAGAGAGAGAAAGAGAGAGAGAGAGAGAGAGAGAGAGAGAGAGAGAGAGAGAACATGGCTGGCCAGTATTTGTACAATATGGAAATGGAATAACTATTTAGGTAAGGGGAATTTGTCTCCTGACATACTAAGTAAAATATTTTTGATATGACTGAGTGCAGGATATCTACAGTCTCATAAGGAACAATTTGTCAGTTTTCTGCAAGTAAAACCATTAATTTCACTGCTATCCTAAAGTGAACTATGATAACTTTGAGATGTGGAGCCATTGAGAACTTAGAAAGAGGGGATTATAAATTGCTTATTCTCCTCTCCTAAAGAAATATTCTCACCACAGATTGTGAATTTATTTGTTTAACCTATTGTATCCTATGTTATTAATATTTATAAAATGTTAGAATGATCTAAAGATGTAAATGGTTTTAATAAAGAAAGGTATATATAGATTAGGATGAAATGTCCAAAGTGAGAAGAAAAAAAAACAAAGCATTTGAAAATTCTGAAGGAACAAGTTAGGTATTGAAGGCACTTAGACTATGAGACTTATGGGAAATACATATGGGATTAAAGTCTCTGTCTTCAGATCCACTTTTATGACCCTGTGATCTAAATCTAATTCTATCCTGTGTCCAGTCTACATTGAGAAGAGTCAAAATACAGGGATGATTCCCTCAGAACTTCCGAGGGAAGTCACACTCAGACCAAGCAAGGCTATCAAGTAACATTCACTAACAGGAGAAAATAGTACAAAGAAAAGCTTGAAGATACAGACCTTTAGAAGGTCAAGTGATCACCTAGATATGAAATTTTGATAATCTTTAATAGAAGGTAAACAGAAGTTGATTTTGCTAAATGTGGAATCTGAAGCAGGCATATATGACTATGATCACTTTCAAAATGCAGTGTGTCTCTTTATCAATTGAAGGGACAAGAGTCCTCAAAAATTGTTTGATCATGTGAAATGTTATTTAGAAAATAAATTCTCACTCCTGATTCTCTTTGTCATATATAGTTGTATCTCAATATCTCAGATGAAAGAAAAGCCCTTTGCTTACTTCAGCCTGCCAGGGTCTACAAATAGCCGAGGAAAACTGAACAACCTTATTAAATAGTGAGGCCAAATCTAAAAGCTATATTTACCAAATATAGAACACCATCTCACTATCAAAGAGAACTTCTCACTAACATACTGTGTCCTTCACTGTCGCGCCCAACTTGGCCAGCAAGCAGACACAACACGGTTGGATTCTTCTCATCAGCCTTTATTGCAGGAACTAATAATAATACTATGGGGGACCCCGTGCAGCTGGAGGGTGCTGCTTATATAGAGAAGCAGATGTTGCCAATGTAAGGATTGGCTAAGGCTACAGTACCTCGTTAGCATATGCCCACTCGGGAGGGGCACACACCAGAATCATGCAGACGCATGTGCAGAATACCTGTTTACCAGAAAAATCTGAAGAGGCAGGCAGTCGGCGCCATCTTCTAATGTCGGCTACCGACACTGCACTACACTAACCATGCCTGCTCGCTGATTTAAATGTGATGTAGGAGCAGCAGGTATGTGCTCTTCATGCAGGGTTCTGATGAAGCAAACACCTGGCTCAAGTTATATCCTTTTGTGAAGGGCTCTGGAATATTGTCCAACTCATAATAGATGTACATTTCACCTTATAAAACATAACCCAAGTTAATAATGATGCTAGGAATATTTTCTCAAAATTTAATTCTTCATATGCTACACAAGATTGTAATAGGAGAGAATCAGTGGTTGAATATAAACTTGGAATGGGTTGTCCAAAATTCCTCAATGTTTTTTCACCAAACTGCTGGCCTTATGTAGCCACCTGTGGCAATGAATCAACTAAGTTCATCTGAAAGTGGGGCTGTGAATGAAAGGGGACGGAGGGCAAGAAGAGATGAAGCCAAGATAAAGTTCTCTAATCAAGGCTCTAAGCTTTAATGTTCAGGTCTCAATATAAAGGGGAAAGGCTTGGTTTAAGCCGAAGATGGGTGGGATAGTCCATAATCCATTCTTGGTCACGGCCTGAGATATCTCCAGGTGAGCCCAGGGGCAGTTCAGCGTCTACGTTCTGCGAAGCTCAGGTGGGCAACTCCACCTAGATCCTATCACTTGGTCTGTTGTGGTAAACAAGGTCTCTCAGGCCTGCTCAAGGCTGGGGGAAGGGCACAGCCTTACAAGAAGGCCAAAAATATCAGTCTTCTAACACCCAATACAAAGCATGACGTTGGTTTTTAGGTGGTACTTTTGCCTTTTTTTTCTTCCTATAATATGCATAATGCCGTCCTAATTGTGTTCTTAACTACATCCTGAATAGAAATTATAACGGTCCTAACAGTCTGGCTTGTGTGGATGTCACCTGACTCGCCTAACAGAATCCTTCCGTGTGTGCTGCCTTCCATGACTCTTATTTTGAGAATGTTTGTCATCTCTTTTGTTTTATTTTGTCCCTTAGAAGGACTCTTCTCTGAGGCACCATAACTGCTGCTCTTTCTATATCACCCCTTTGGTGAGTTTAGCAATGTAGAAGGATCTATTGCACAAACACAAAAGTACAGATATCCTCTCAAAGGGGACTACAGTGCCAGCCCAGTCATATTCATCTTGTCACAGCGTCACCAGTGATGGATTCGTGGAAAGACAGGAGAATTTGTGAGAAACCTGAAGAATGGCAAAGGCTAAACACAGGAATGTAAGGCACATTGACATTTCTTCTACTGGGTCACTAAGGGTGGTGCATGGTTGTGGGTCTTCTTTACTCTTGGGTGGTTGTTAGCCACCAAACAGTGAGGAAAAAGAGAGCAGCCATGGCAATCTGGGTATAGACGGCTGTATTATAAAATTAACTCTGGAGACCAGCACAGTGAATCAATCCTACTTTATTGTTCCAGAAATAAGGTATATGAGGCTTTTATGGGAACAGGTGGAAAGGATTAATTGTTCATAATAGGATATCTAAGTGTCATGTGGGCAGGGAAGCCAGAATGGAACTTGTGTGCTGAGTTTAAGTAGCTCCACACAGGGACAGTCTTTTGATAAGGACGATCACCTGTGTTCGGGGACATTGTCTAGATATATTGAGGCAGAGAAATGGAAGCTCTTTTGATAAAGAGAGTCCTCCATTTTGAGCTGAGTTCCACTCACATTTGGGGGGCTGTGGCCTTCACACAGGTTTCCAGCAACCTTGATTCCTTAAACCATGGATCTTGACTATGAGAGAAACTGTACCAAATACTGGAAGCTGATTCAAAATACGTACAGCCTAGGACCCTGCCCAGCTCTCCAGGTGGCTGTCCCATAATTTCCTGTGTAAAGTGTCTTCTAAAGGTCATTCAATTTTACTATCAGTTCAGCACCTTCAGGGTAACAAGGACTATGGTATTAATGGTAATTAATACCATTAGAATTTATGGTAATTAATACCATTAGAATTTATGGTAATTAATACTATTAGAATCCATGGTAATTAATACCAGTATAATTTATGGTAATTAATATCAGTATAATTTATGATCGTTAGTCCACTGTCTCACTTCTCTGCTGTGAAATGAGTTTCTTGATCAGAAGCAATACTTTGTGAAATTCCATTGTGGTGAATGAGGCACTCACTATGTCCATGGATCGTGGATTTGGCAGAAGCAATATGTGCTTGAAAATAAAAATCATAAGAAGAATACCTGTCTCTTCCAAGAAGAAGAAAGCTTTGTCCTTTGCCCAAGAGAAATGATCCAATGTGAGAGGATGACTCTACTGTTGTCGTGGTCCCATACTGCAAATTACATTTGAATGTTAACTAGTCCAAGATTGAAATTTACAACTTAATGTTAACTAGTCCTAGATTGAAATTTACAATTCCAAGTTAACTAATTCTATGTTGCAATTTACAACTCGATATTGACGAGTCCTAGATTGCAATTTCTAATTTCATGTTAATTAGTCCTGTATTGAAATTTACAATTCCATGTTAACTAGTCCTAGATTGCAATTTTCAATTTTACGTGAACTAGTCCTATATTGAAAATTCCATTTATTATTAAGTAGTCCTATATTGAAATCTACATTTTAATATTCACTAGTCCTATATTGAAATTTCCAATTTAATTTTAGCTAGTCTTATATTGAAATTTTCAATTTAACATCAAGTAGTCCTATATCCAAATTTCCAATTATTTTTAACTAGCCCTATATTGAAATTTCCAATTTTATGTTAACTAATCCTGTATCGAAATTTCTAATTGAATATTAACTAGTTCAATACTGAAAATTCCAATTTAATATTCACTAGTCCTATAATAAAATTTACAATGTAATTTTAAATAGTCCTATATTGAAATATCCAATTTAATCTTTTCTAGTCCTATATTGAAATATTCAATTGAGTGTTAACTAGTACTATATTGAAATATAATATTCTTTGATATTTCCAATTTAATATTAACTAATCCTATATTGAAATTTACAATTTAACAATAGGTAAGACTATATTTAATTTACAATTTAATGTTAACTAGTCCTACTCTAAAATTTCCAATTGTTTTTTAACTAATCCTATGTTTAAATTTCCGATTATTTTTAACTAGTCCTATATTTAAATTTACAATTTAATATTAACTAGGCCTATACTGAAAGTTCCAAGTATTTTCAACTAGCCATATATGGAAATTTCTAATTAACATTAACTAGTCCTATATTGAAATTTTCAATTTAATATGAACTAGTCCTATATTGAAATTTCCTATTCAATATTAACTAGTCCTTTATTGAAATTTACATTTTAGGGGGCTGGAGAGATGGCTCAGTGGTTAAGAGCACTGACTGCTCTTCCAAAAGTCCTGAGTTCAATATTAGCCCAAAAGCTCAGAATACCTGATATAGTTCACAGACAACAGGAAACTCAAGAATAAAGACAAGAGGAGCAGTGGTGGCACATGCCACTTAAGAGGCAGAGGCAGGTGGATTTCTGAGTTCAAGGCTAGCCTGGTCCACAGAGTGAGTTCCAGGACAGCCAGGGCTACACAGAGAAAGCCTGTCTCAAAAAAACAAACAAGAGAGAGACAGAGAGAGAGAGACAGACAGAGAGAGAGAGAGAGAGAGAGAGAGAGAGAGAGAGAGAGAGAATAAGGAAGATCAAAGTGTGGTTTCATTGGTCCTTCTTAAAAGGGGGAACAAAATACTCATGGGAGCAAATACAGAGACAAAGTGTGGAACAGAGACTGAAGGAAAGGCCACCCAGAGACTGCCCCACCTGGGGATCCATCCTATATACAGTCAGCAAATGCAGACAATATTGTGGATACCAAGAAGTTCATGCTGAGAGGAGCCTGATACAGTTGTCTCCTGAGAGGCTGTGCCAGAGCCTGACAAACACAGAGGCAGATACCTGCAGCCAACCATTGGATTGAGCATGGGGTCCCCAATGGAGGAGTTAGAGAAAGGACTGAAGGAGCTGAAGGGGTTTGCAACCCCATAGGAAGAGCAGCAATATCAACCAACCAGACACCCCAGAGCTCCCAGGGACTAAACCACCAACTGAGGAGTACACATGGAGAGAACCATGGCTCCATCTGCAAATGTAGCAGAGGATAGCCCTGTTGGGCATCAATGGGAGGAGAGGCCCTTGGTCTTGTGAAGGCTCAAAGTCAGTGTCTTGCTCAGAAGCGGTTTTCGTGCTGCTTAATGAGAAAACAAAATCTCATCCTGGGAATTATGTGATTTTTCTTTAGCACTGGAGATTTTCTTGGCCTTTTTCTACTGGAGACTTTCCAGATACCTGTGTGACCTCTGCAGCTGGGCTACAAATGTGTATTTAACATTTATTTAAATCCCTACGAATTAGTATGAAAGAACACATTACAGACCACACCTGTTGCGTAGACTGTTTGTCATAGCTTGTGCTTTTGATTAAACTGCACAAGGAATCCATGTTTGATACAGAAAATGATGAAATATAGATGCAAAAGAGAAAACCCAAAAGCTAAAGTAAACTTAAATTCCCCTACAGAAATTAATTTTAATATTTTAACTCTTGTTTTCCAATGCATTTATTCACATATAAAAACATTAAGTAGAAGGGAATATGTACGGATGTATGTACTCACACAACACCTTTTCTAACCAGTTTCAGTGAAAATATTTGAGGTGAAAGTAAGACGGTTTAATTTAGCTTAGGCTAGCCTCAAATTCATTAGATAGCTGAGCTGGGTCTTGGCGTTATGATCTTTCCAACTTGTCTGTTGCGTTCTGAGATTAAAGGCATGCACCACCACAGGGAGAAGCATGTTTCCTTTCAACTTGCATGTCTAATAACGGATGACTGGAACAATCTTTCCTTTTCATCTTTTTTAAAGGAAAGGCGTCTGAAAGCACAGTGTGACCTTTTCTAGAAAGAACCAGAGCCAGGACTACTGAGTGTCCTCTACCATCTTACTTTCCATTCCATTTCAATCACTGGACACAAACCATAATTACAGCCATCTTGTTGTGGTAAATATTATTTGGGGATTTCTAACCCTAACCCTAACCTTAACCCCTAACCCTAACCCTAACCTTAACCCCTAACCCTAACCCCTAACCTGATCTATCTACACAAAGAAACCTACACAAAGTGTAGAAGAAAGAATCCAACCCAAGGAGATTAATGATAGACGTGAAAACACAGGTAGTAAATAATCTTGTAATCTGCAAAAGAAGGGAAAGCACACACACACACCGCAACACCACCACCACGACCAGCAGTAGAAATAACAACAACAAAAAAATATGAGGAGATAACAATCGCCTTTCATTGACTCTCTCAATGTCAGTGACCTCAGATGACAATAAAAAGACACAGGCTAACAGAATGGATGCTAACACAAACTTATCCCTCTATTGCATATTAGAAATAAAGCTTGGGCTGGAGAGGATGGCTCAGTGGTTAAGAGCACTGACTGCTCTTCCAGAGGTCTTGAGTTCTATTCCCAGGAACCACATGGTGGTTTACAACCATCTGTAATGAGGTCTGATGCCTCTTCTTGTGTGTCTGAAGAGAGCAATGGTGTACTCATACACAAAAAATAAATAAACAAATCATTAAAAAACAATAAAAACTGTAAAAAGAAAGAAAGAAAAAAGAAAGAGAGCTCAACATCAAGAATAAGCATTACTTCAGTGTAAAGGGTTGTAAAAAGTTATTCCAAGCAAATAGATCAAAGAAGCAAGCTGGTGTCACCATTTTAAAATAGTTTTAAAAAAATTGGAAAAAGATACGACATATTCATCAAAGGGAAAAAATTACCATAGATGACATTTCAATTTTTAACATCTATGCCTTAAACACATAGTCACATACCTTTGTAAAATAAAAAGTTTTATAGTAAAAAAAATCACATGATAACCTTCATACATTATATTTGCAAATTTCAATACTCCATTCTCACCAATGAATAAATTTTCCAGACCAAAAAAAAATTTTTTTTAGGTTTATAGAGACAGGGTTTCTCTGTGTAGCCCTGGTTGTCCTGGAACTCACTCTGTAGACCAGGCTGACCTCGAACTCAGAAATCCGCCTGCCTCTGCCTCCCAAGTGCTGGGATTAAAGGCGTGCGCCATAACCACCCGGCATCTCCAGACCAAAATTAAACAGAGAAATACTCCAGCTAACTGATAGCATGAACATGAATCCAGCTGAAATTTAGACAACATTCTACCAAAATATAAGAGAATATACCTTCTGCTTAGCACCTCATGAAACTCTCTCATAAACTGCAAACATATTCAGACACATTACAGGTCTCAATACATACAAGAAAAACAAGCTACCACCATGTATCTTATCAGACCACCATGGATTACAGTTGGATATCAACAAAACCAGAAAGAACACAAAGCTTACAAACTCATGGAAACTGCACACCTCGCTACTGAGTGAAAACTAGGTTAAGACAGAAATAAAGGAAGAAATTAGAGACCTTATAGAAGTCAATGCCAATGAATATGCAACATGTAGAATCTCATGGAACACAAAGAACTGTCTCTAAGATGAAAGTTCACAGCACAAAATCCCTCCATGAAAAAAATTGGAGAGCTCTCACACTGGCAATTTAAGAGCATCCTTTAAAGTCTAGAACAGAAAGAAGTGAGTGAGCAATGAAGGAAATAAGTAGACATCAAGATATTGTCAAATTGTGAGTGAAATCCATAAAATAGAAAGAGAAGAATACAAAGAATTAATGAAACATGGAGTTGATCCTTTGCACCTTTTATTAGACCAAATAGAAACACTTATTAAAAGATAGAGAAGCCGGGCAGTGGTGGCGCATGCCTTTAATCCCAGCACTTGGGAGGCAGAGGCAGGCAGACTTCTGAGTTCGAGGCCAGCCTGGTCTACAGAGTGAGTTCCAGGACAACCAGGGCTACACAGAGAAACCCTGTCTCGAAAAAACAAAAACAAAAAAAAGATAGAGAATATCCAAATTAAATGGTGACAAAATAACAGACAATGCAGAAAGCCAGAGAATGGTAAAGACATAGTTTTAAAATGCCTGTACACCACCAAATTAGAAATTCTAAAAGAAAAGGTTAATCTCCTCAATAGGTTCCACTTACCAAAGTTAAATCAAACTAAGGTAAATAACTTAAACAGACCTAAACACCTAGAAAAAGAGAAGTCATTACAAGTCTGCCACCAAAAAGAGCCCAGGGCCATGAGTTTTAGGGTAGGATCCTACCAGACTTCCAAAGAGGAGTTCATGAGAATACTCCTCAAAGTATTCAACAATATAGAAAAAGAAGAAACCTTAGCTGATTATATTTTGTGAACCCATGGTTACACAAATATCCAATCAATATAAAGACTCAGCTACAAAAAAGAATTACAGACAATTTTCCTCTAAAATCACAGATGCAAAAATATTTAATAAATTAAATTAAATAGAAAACACTTCAAAAGATCATCCTCCGTGTTCAATGAGATAGGCTTCACTAAAGAGATCCAGGAATGGTTTGATATAATGTGCTTAACGTGTAAGAAAATAAAACAAGTAGTCATCTCATTAGATGAATAATTCTCTGACAATATTTAATCCCACTTCATGATAAAGTTCTTGGAGTGATTAAGGATACAAGGGACACACCTAAACATGTCGCTTTACTGCAAACCTATAGCCAACATTAAATTAAATGGAGAGACATTCATATTAATTCCACTAATTCACAAACAAGGCGAGGTGATCCATTCTCTCCACATCTATTTAAAATGCCATCTGAAAGTTTAGCAAGAGCAATAAAACTGAAGAAGATAAAGGTATTATAGATTACAAAGGAGGAAGTAAAATTATCTTTTTTTTTTTTTTGAGACAGGTTTTCTATGAGGTCATGAGTCTGGGCTTCACTGTGAGTAGCAATCCTTGCAAGAAGAGTATAAAGTCACAAGAAGGATCACTAAAAGGCAAAGGGACAAGGTCTGCTGTCCAAGAGAGAGGGTAGGCAGGTGGTACAGGCCGGTGTTGAGGAGCATGGAGAGAAACATTCCAGTTGTTGAAGCCCCATCTGGTGCTTTGTTGCTGCAGCCCTGACGGGGTGATGTGCCTGTCTAATGACCGCACCTGTGGCTTGCAGTGTTTCACTGTATAGATGTCACCTTGTTTCTGTCACTCCCCAAAGGAAAACTTGTGCCTGTTCAAAATTAGTCCCCGAGTCCTTACCCCGTGACCATCCCCGGACAATGTTAAATCAATGTTCTGTCTCCATGGAATGGCCTGTTCTGGTCTTTTGTCACCAGCCGCTTTCCCTTAGCATCCTGTTGTCGA
>JANHMN010001092.1:0-12878 GCA_030674055.1 Rhabdomys pumilio
TGGGACAGATAGACACACATACACACACACACACACACACACACACACAGAGAGAGAGAGAGAGAGAGAGAGAGAGAGAGAGAGAGAGAAAGAGAGAGAGGGGGGAAAGGGGAGCAAGGGAGAAACAGGGAGAAACAGTAAATAAACCTCAGTCATTATATTTAAGCCTTGGACACCAAACTAATGAGTGTTAGGAACTCATGTCAGCATACACCCTAAATATAGGGTAAATGCTGAAGTACTTGTAGGGTATCAGAGAAAGGAAAGAACACAGTGTCTGCAAAAGAGGAATCCCTGGAATAAGATGGATTTGAGGTTTGCATGGATAGACTTTGAGAAAACTACTGGTGGGAAAGTACAAGCAAAGGAAGGATGAAAAGACCACCATTTCTGAAAACCTATCCCTAGTTAAAACATTGGTGCACACTTATGTCGAGCAAGGGAAAAGCGAACAGAATCTGCTGTTTGCTTTAACAGTGTTGAGGTTGAAAATGTCAAGATGGCTTCCATGTAACACATCCATGGTAAGTCTTGTCTCGTGGAGAAGCTTAAGGAAGGACCATGAAACGCAAGCAAATGCTCTCTGCTTGCCTTCTCTGTCTTCTCCGTAGGTACACTGAACTCTGAGATTACCCATTCTCTGCCACTATGATAGGATGGAAGTTGTTCCTATTTCTTAATACTCTCTACCAATGAAACCATAAATCATGAGGATGATTTGGGGGCTGTGGACAGCTGGCCATAGGACCAGTGAAGGTGACTTCTAATCATTTTCTATAAATAAATGCATTTTTCTCAGCTGGTAATGATTTTCTGTCTCTCATGATCAGGCATGATCTTGAACCAAGAAGCACATTACTCTGGCTCCCCTGGGTTCTTTGATTAACACCAACATGGAGGAGATAAACCCACACAGGGTGCTTTAGGTGCTTTAAGGTTTACTTTTCCCTTTGCTAATGATTAGTTTTTAAATAAATAAACCCCAGGTTTTATATTGGGGATACGTCTTTGCTTCATGCAAAAAAAAAAAAAAAGTGCATATAAAGTTCTGTTCCCAGTTCTGGCTGTGAGCTAGAGAAAGACTGTTTCCATGCTCTTCTGAATAGAAAAATTTAGGCAAGATTTAAAATGATGGGGAGACGCCACAGCAAATGCATGAGGCACAAAGCTGTGCTGAGTCTATTAAAATCCCATTAACTGGCTCACAAATTTCTTATTTTCATACACACACACACACACACACACACACACACACACACACACACACACAGCCAAGTTTGTCTCTTGGTTTATTATTCATACATGAGAGAAACTTCTTGGAGAAGATCATAAATACAATTTCTGTCAGCCATTCAGGGGGGGGGGGAATCTCTGATGAAGTGATAGGAAAAGTGGAATTCTGATGGGTTAGAAGAAGAAATATTGCCAGGCCTGGGTTCAGTCAGAGAAGATGCACCTAACCCTCAAGAGACTGGAGGCCCCAGAGAGTTTAAAGATCTGGTGGGGTGGGAGGTGAGGGTGGGGACATCCTTGTGGAGACATACCTTGGGGAGGAAGTATGGGATGTAGAACTGTTGGAGGGTGAACTGGGAGGGGAATAAAATCTGGAATGTAAAATAAATAAATAGATAGATAGATAGATAGATAGATAGATAGATAGATGATAGATAGATAAATGATTAAATTAAAAAAGAAATAAAATAAATAGAAAATGAAAGCGAATGGGCATTTCTGGAAGTTGCCTTGTGTGGAGGAATTGGAGAGAGATGGTGAGTTAAAGAGCACAAAGCAAATCTCCTGAGCTGATTGGTGAACCCACCAACAGGCAAGCCTAGGTTCTCCAACCATTGGCTTCAAAGGTAGTGCACAGGGTAAATCCTGGGAGCTGAAACCACTTGGCTGCATCCATAGATTATCAGGACCATAGTCTAATCTTTAAAGCTGCCTTCTTTTTCAGTGAATCTTCTAGAACAGCTAAGATGAATGACAGCATGATAGAGGGATTTGTATTCTGATTAAAGTCACTGGGCTCTGGATCATTGAGTCCAGGGAAGAATGATGACAGAGGAGTGGCCAGAGAGGGTAAAGTGGGTCTCAGTAACTGCAGGCTACAAGTCCCTTGTAAGCACCTTCTTTGGGGGCATTAGAGTAACAAGTATTCATCGGGATTTACTGATAGATCAAAGCTAGCCCCTCCCACCCCACTCCAAGGAGAGTTGGCTTTCCGTAGGGTATTTGAAGAACTAAAGAAGGAATTTTTTAGCCTCTCCTGGAGGGCTGGGTGACTTTAGATAGGGAACTTATTTTTTTATATCTTGATACTCCAATAGAGAAAAGGCAGTAATGACAATTACTGGTATACAGTGGAAGGTGGCATGGTGTCCTTGGTCTCTTGTAGCTCCTATCGCAAGAGGCAGGACACTAACTGCTGAACACAGAGGTCCTTGGTTTAAAAGTTCACGTATTGTCTTGTCCACTAAGAGTGTCAGGGTCATGACTCACAAAGGCAAGATTGTGTGTCCAGGGTTGTGGACTTCTGGGGTAGACTTGATCTCGTGACTTTTAATGCGAGGTTATAAAACCCCAGCTTTCTCCTCTTAATCCAAATTTCAGGGGCCATTCAAACTCTTTGGAACCAACTGGAATCAAGGCTCCAACCTCCCTGAGTCAGTCTCCAGCTTTTCTTGGTGTAATCTTGTTTTTCTGCCACCATCCTTCCAATACGTCCATTAAGTTTAGGTTTTGCTTCAGAGTTTACAACCCAGGAGGATCAACTTCAGAGAGTGAGAGTCTTGGATATTGATTACGACTTTATTATAGAGATAGATAATTTTATTTAGGTAGGTTATTTCATCTTATCTGAAGCTTTAAATATCATTGAAAGAGGGCTTGAGGGACGTTTATTGTGATGGATTGCCGGTTAGAAAAGGTCTATCTATGTCCTCATAGAATTCCAGGAGCCAGCACAAAGCAAGAGAATGCGCTTTGTTCAGATCTAGTAAGTATTAGCATTGTCCATATTCCCTGTGTGTCAGGTGTTGTGAGTGGGTATGGCTGATTTTTTGTTATTATCATTGACAATCATGCTGTAATTTTTTAAAAGTGATTTTCCCCCCTTTTCAACACTTTGCTCTCAGGGAAGCTGAAATGGTCCAGCTCTCTCCTTCTTGCCCTGAAGATGTGAGCATTAGATGCCCTGCATCCACATTCTGCTTCATCTCCTCTCTATACAGGAAAGCCAGGACTTCACTCTCTTTGTTGCCTTTCTCTCTTTCTACATCGAGGCAACACTATTGTTTCCAGGGAGACAGAGGAAAGAAAAAGTTGACTGCAGTGCTCCAACGTGATGTGTTGGGAGGAAAAATAAGCCAAACTCAAAGCAGGATACCAATGTTTGGAAGATAAATGAAAACATGCCTGAGGTGGTGGAGGGTGTTAAGAAGGCTTTTACCAGGATATGATGAATAATCAAAGGTCCAAAGGTCCTCATCAAGCTAAATGTACTTATTTAGTGATTGTTACAGTGACTTAGTATTTACCACTGGGGAGCATGCTTGTCAACACCCTTAGATATCTAGGTACAAAAAAAAAAAAAAAAAAAAAAAAAGAATTACAGAGGACCTGTGTTTGATGAAGGTTTAAAGAGGCCATTTTTTAATTTAAAAAAATTTTTTTTTCAGTATCCATCCATCAACATAATGCCTCTTGTCATTTCTATAGGTCACTATGATATTCTCTTTAATTCCTTTCATTTCCTTTAATAATGTAGTACTTTTGGACAATTCTCAGGAGAGATAAAAGCTAATCACGACTATCAATGCCTGCCTTGTTCTTCTGTATTCAAATCAGAATAGGGAGATGTGTTCTGTCAGACATAGTGCGATACCTCTGAAGAGCAAGCTAAGGAATTTCAGACTAGTGTGTAAGGGAGCAAATGGAGGCAGTGAGGGAAGAGTTAGATATAAATTGTATAGCCCAGATGAACAGGAAATGGAAACAAAGATTAGCAGGAAGTGGAAACAAAGGCGAAAGAACGAGAATGTCGTATACATTTGAAATATGTTATATTACGTCAAATGAATGGTGAAGGTTACTATTAATAAAATGACACTCTAGCCACGTACTTAATAGTAATAAAAAGGGTAAAAACTATTTCTTGTGTCTTGTTTTGGTGTATGTATACTCAAGCAGTATCATATTGTTCCTGCAACCTAGCTCAACAATGAGAGTGATTCCCTCCAGGAACAACCACTGTGCCAAGTCTCCATGAGAGGGCAGCAGAGAGCTGAGAACTGATAGTCCGCGTTGCCCACAAGTTCACCACCTTGCCTCCTCCATCCATGATAAGCAAATTCCCCAGGTACATAGTGGTACCTGTTCTCCTGAAGATGAAAGAAAAAACAGAGAGAGGGGGAAGGAAGGGGGAGGGGGAGGGAGGGGAAAAGAGAGGGAGAGAGGGAGGGAGAGGGGGAGGATAACGGAATCAGGAACAAGGACAGGAAGGGGAAGAGAGGTTAACAGTAGTGCTGAGGTAAGAGGTTAAAGCTTAAAGAACCTGTTTAAAGATGCTATTCCCCCTGAATGCTAGAAGAAACTGGTAGAAGAAACAAATTAGAAAGTATTTATTTATTTATTTATTTATGCTCAATAACCATCTTTATTATTGCATTAAGCATATATGAGTTAAAATTTAGGGTCTTGCTGTTTCCAAAACATTGGTGCTCACTCAAGAAGCTTAAGATTCAAATAGAGGTAAATTCTGAGTTGTCTCTCAACTCAGTGTTCCAGGAAAATGAGGGCCTACTGAGCCTCTGATGTGGCCATGAGCATTGCGCTGTATGCTTTGGGAGATTGAGGCAGTATGGCGGAAGCAGGTCACAAGATGCTTTCTGCACCTGCTAATTCCATTGGGCATTCTCTGCCAAGACAGGAAGCTAGACATCGTAACTCACAAAGTCTTCTAAACAGTGAGTCAGAGGGTTGAGTCTCCGGTTAAAAGCCAGAACCATCGTTGATTCCCAAGCTGGGGGAATGTCATAAATATTACCCGCTATTGACATTTCGTTACCTCTCCTCTCCTTTGTCTTCTAGCTAATGCTGCATCAAAGTCAGCTTAATGGACACAGTTTCTCACTAATCACCAGGATAGACAAATAAACAAAAATGATCTATAGCGAATGTGTAATGTAGGGAAGTAATTGAGGGTTTGGGGTGAGGGAAGCTAAGCATAAGTCAGTGGTGGGAGGTGGCAGGCAAGAGACAGTGCAGTCTGGGAATCATCGAGGGCAGAGTCTAGGGAGCAGGAGAGGTGAGACCAAGTTCCTCAACAGTTTTAGAAATCCTGGACTTGTTTTCTTTTCGTCTTAAATAGCTTTAGATATCTTTTTTTTTAATTTGCCAGATACCTACTGTTATAAATGAATTTTTATTTTTGGAGATTATAATTACATCGTTTTCCTATTTCCTTCCCCCCTTCTAAACTTTCCCATGTACTCCTCCTTCCTCTCTTTCAAAATCATGGCCTATCTTTTCTCTAATTGTTCTGTCTCTGTCTCTGTCTCCCTCTCTCTCTCTCTCTCCCTCCCTCCCTCCTTTCCCCTCCCTCTCACACACACATTCTGAAATATGTAAATACACCCTGCTCAGTTTATACAATGTTACTTGTTGGCATTAGATAACCAGTTGCTGTCTCTTCCCTGGAGAAGACTATTTCTCCTGCTGTCAGCTTTCCTTAGTTACCTGTGGTCACTATGTGAGGTGGAGATCTTGTGGTCTCTGCCCCCTCCACAATGATTATTGCTGTTCTTCTTCAGCTCGTGTTCAGACAGTCCTGTTGGAGAGACTTTATGTCTTTGAGATATTTGCCGGTTATACAGTTCTCCCCTAGGAAAAGTCATATATCTATATATCTATAGCTACCTATATCTTCAAATAGAGTCAGGTTAAAAAAAATAAATGCTCTCACCAAACTACTAAATTTTATATTGATAGGCAACACTACTATGTGCTCAACACTGTTCAAGAGAAGAAGTATACTGTCGTCTACCTACTTGAAATAAATTGAGGAGCAGAGTATATGGAAAGAGTTCAAAGCCAAGAGACTGGCACTGCAGGTTGGGACCAGTTCAAGGCCTCACTCAGATATGTGGGACTCTTCCTTCTGACCAATTTTGAAGATCAAACTGCTTCGATACTCAAGGTCAAAATAGAGATGAAGGCAGAATCTAGTAGCTGCTAAGTATATTGATTTTAATAGAGCTGGAAAATATAGTGATTATGTTAGGACTCACAGGTTACTGGGATGGTGTCTGAAATGTTAGGGGAAGTGTGTGGAAGTCAACTGTTTATCCTGAGGTACACCAAACAGCAAAGTGAATTGATCAATCAATAGAAACAAATGGACTAATGAGTGAGTTTGATAAAATGTTAACATCCAACTTCAGTAGTGTACATTGCGATATTTATATTTTTCTGTTCTTGGTTATTTTTTTTTAATGTTAAAATATTAGAAACAAACACTTTGAAATCCAGGCAGCCGGACCGATCTGAATAGCAATAACTGAGAAACACTTCACCACCACTTAATTCTAGGTAACGAAAGTTTACTCACAGGAACTGATGAAGATTGGATTTGTCAACAATATTTTGGGATCAATGTACTGTACTTTGCATGATACCAATCCATGCATGTGTGAGATTTTAGAGAAGAATATATACTCCTCAAGGAATAGAGGAAATATGATAGAAAAATCAAAGTTTCATGAATGTAAGTGGGAAAACAAAAGTTATACTTCTTACCAGCATTAAACTGTTCATTTTTAAGCAAGTGCAAATAAAAATATACACCTCTACATTTAAGTAATTTTGTTTCCTGTAGCCCATATCCTGCGCATATTAGTTACACCATCACAATGGTTATTGATGCTTTGTAAACAGACCCTGGCCTTTTAAGGTTTCTTTGTATTTCTTGGCAGTGCTCTCTCTCTCTCTCTCTGTGTGTGTGTGTGTGTGTGTGTGTGTGTGTGTGTGTAACTTTTATCTTTTATTCTGTAATAGAAGTTTTAAAATTTAATTTGAACTGTTTTGGAAGGCTTACGGAAAACTGGCAAAAATAGTGCAGAAAATTCTTACTCATTTGTCACTTGCCTTCTGCAATATTCACTGGTTACATAGGCAGTGCACCTATATCAGGAACCTGGCATTGCTACACACTGTAGACTAATCTGTAGCCTCTTTGCTATCACAAGTTCTGAAATGTGGGCAAAGACCTCTCATTTCACTTAGTTGTAGGTCATTCCTGCAAAAATGTCAACAGCTCTTCATTTTGTTTTGTTTGAAATTGGGCTTCAGATGACAGACTGCCATTACATGTCCTTGTAGGTGAGTCTGGCCCTGATCTACTAATATTCCTGTCTCTGCCTCTCTAGTGCAGTAATTAGGATGTTAGTGGTCTCTGGTGTCTCTCTCTCTCTCTCTCTCTGTGTGTGTGTGTGTGTGTGTGTGTGTGTGTGTGATCTTCCGTGGTGGTTTTGGCAGAAGCATTATGCATGTGCAGGAAAGGCAGAATATGTATATACTCCAGTAAGAACAAAATGTTTTTTTCCACAGAGGAAGTGGTCCAATGTAGTCAACCTGCCATCAGGTTGCTGGCTGGTCACCTTGAGGAATGGTGCCATATCTGGTGCTCAGTGTTGGTCTCTGTTGCTTGCAGATCTGGTATTCAGCAGTAGCTATAGCCAGTTTAGCCTTGCTGAGTAGAAATCCATGTTGTTGAGCACAAGCATAACCCCATTCCTGGTATCAACTTCTGTCTTAGTTAGGGTTTGCGTTGCTGTGAAGAGACACCATGACCAAGGCAACTCTTATAAAGACAATATTTAATTGGGGCTGGCTTACAGGTTCAGAGGTTCAGTCCATTATCAAGGCAGAAGAGTGGTAGCAAGCATGGTACAGAAGAAACAGTTCTTTATCTTCATCTGAAGGCTGCTAGGAGAAGACTGGCTCCCACATGCTTGGGAAGAGGGTCTTATTGTCCACCCCCACAGTGGCACACTTCCTACAACAAGGCCACACCTACTCCAACAAGGCCACTCCTCCTAATAGTGCCATTCCCTGGGCCAAACATATTCAAACCACGTCTTCCATCTGAAACCTCTCAGAATTCAAAAAGGATATGCCAGTTTTCTTTGATTTGCACTCATCCAAATATTTTATTGAGATAATTAACAGTATTTGGCCACCAGTTACACTGGTGATGTGACCTTCTTCATGTATGATATCAGTGTAGATGCCATTGATGTGTCTTCTGACTGCTCATGCTAACTTTGATACATTTGACTTTCAAAGTCTCAGCCAGGGTTTCCCATATTAAGTTACTGATTTTCCCTCTGTAATTCATCAGTAACACATATCTGATTTTAAGAAACTATTTCATACTTTTACCCACTTACTTCATTGCTTTCTCGAGGCTCAGGTCTAGCATATTGTTACTGTGCTGTTTGGTTGGTTGAACCTCACTGTTTCCATATGTATTTTTTTATTAATTGGATCCTATAATAAGAAAAAGCCACCATACACTGCTCATTTATTTACACACATATTTACTTGATGTGACAATGGACTCATTGGTATTTGTTTTAGAATTCATTGTAGTATGATTATTACTCTCATGATCTATGTTGATGCTCACATATTTCCATATTTGGGTATTGATGCTTCCTCCAAGCTGACTATGTGCCTTTTCGACAGGCTCACTCTATCACTAGTTGAACATTTTCTTAATTCCCAGAATCGCTGCACCTTCCAGGCTGAGCTTAATTTCCTTGTCACAGAACTGCTGTCCACCAATCTCCTTAAAAGTCCAGACTCTCTTTATTTGCAAAGTAAACTATAGTTGTGCCCATTGCTCTTAGTGCCATTTACTCTGGGCACTTGGCAGATAGAGGGAGAACATACAGAAAACAGTATCTGAGTTTCCCTTTCTTTCTATCAGCATGAGCTGATAAAAGAATTAAACACCACACTCATACATAATATAATCAATAACTGAGTAATGGATTAAAGAGACAATTCTCCAAAGTGCAAGTGGCCAATATATACACAAAAATGTTTGGCATCTTTGTTCATCAGCAAAATGCAAATTACAGCTACACCAACTAGAGGGAGATTCACCAACCAGCTACAGCTAGAGGGAGATTCATCTCCCTCTAGTTAGAATAACTACCAGCTCAAAAACACATCAAATACTAGTGAGAATGTGCAAGAAAAATAAGTCTTATATACTATTGGTGCAAATATGAACAGTCTAATCCCTATAGAAATTAGTATGAAAGACTCTTAGAAAACTCAAAAGAGAAGTAGCATATGATCCAGCTATGCCATTCCTAAGAATATGCTCTTAGGAATCTAATGAAGAGATACCCACACATATTTATTATAGCTTTGTTCCCAATAGCCAAGTCATAGAATTAGCCTAAACGCTCATGAACAGATAAATGGAGAAAATATGATGTCTATACACAGTGGCATAAAGAAGCAGGGATTATGCCACTTGGGGGAAAACGATAGATCATGAGATTCACATGCAAAATGTATTAAGCTAGATTTAAAAATAAAACAATATTTTCTGTTTTATATCATATACAGAATTTAAAAATAAAGAAATTATATATACATACACAAAATCATTGTACATATATGTATATCATGAAAGTAGAAAGTCTTTTTGTATATGGATTCTCTTTAAAGTAGTACTTTGTTTTTTTTCCCAACACACAAAAGCATTTATTTAATTTAATTTAAATTCTTTGCAATTGCATCTATCAATGTTTGATTGCTTTTGAGCATTAAGTGTTTGTCAGAAAGTCTCTTCCCTATGGATCTTAAGTGGGAATTCATCCATGCTATTTAAGACCTAACCCTTTCTTCTTCCCCTTCCCTTCTCTTGCCTCTTCTTTTTCTCTTCTTCTTCAAGTATGACTCTGAATCTTTGGGCTTTATTCTTGTGCATGGTGTAAAGTATGTGTCTTTTTCTAAGTAAAAAGACACTGTTATCATGATCCATTGGTTTTGAAGCATATCCTGCCCCAATAATTAGGGATGTTGTCATCTGAGAGTAAATGCTTACAGGTGTTTGTGGTGATGTCTTGATGTGTGCTTTATTGTTCTGGCTAGTGTGTGAATTTGTGCATCAGGATCACCAAGTCTTAATTACAGAGATTATGTATTATGTTTTAATTTCTGCCAAGCTTACTCTACATTTGTATGTGTGTTTTATTTTTTATTCACTTTTTTTTCAACTATCATTTTCTTTGATTCAGTTAAGGTTTCTTATGTTGAATTCAATTTCATTGGTGCCATTACTATTACATCATTTTTGATTGATTTGAATTTATCTACATATGATCAGTCTTTCTACCTTAGTAGCTGGCTGCATTCCTCACTGTGTTCTCATGTACCTAATATGAACCTTTTACCAATTTCTTATTCCTTTTACAATTAATTTTTTCTTAACAACTAACATATAGCTATTTCTGTCTTTATTATCTCAAACATATTTAAACCCTATGAAAACAGCTTGTTTTCCCAACCTGTCTTCTTCCTAATCTCACCAGGAAAGTCTTCAAACAGCGTGTGTGGACTTCCTCGGTGATATTACACTGGTTGCTTTTCTGTTGCATTGCTAGACTGTATTATTTTAGTCTCTTTGTTTTTCTTCTGGTATTTGGAACATAGAGTACATTTTTATCCTTCATAAATTTGATTTGATTCTTTAACTAAAATGCTTTAGCCATATTTTTCAGATTTTGAAATTATTGGTGGTTACTGGTGTCTCCCACAAACAATGTCGAAATGAGTTCATTTTCAGTAACTCACAGTGTATCTCCTGTCCCTTCCAATTTTTGATTTTATTGTAGCCTCAAGAGTTTTTATTATGGTTCATTATAATTAAAATAATAAATTCCTAAAATGAGGTATAGTAAAACTATAATACTATAATAAATACTACAATAAAACAAAATGTTATAATAAACTACAACATAATATTAAATATAAGACTATAATAAAATGTTTCTTTATTCAAGAATTAAAATAGTTATGTTCTTTTTTTATAGAGTCCAAAAAGCTATGTAGACTAAATTTACTACCCCAATACTGCCTTTTCTTTTATAGGGAATTTATCTATTTGTGATTTACTTCTTTTGATAGTCCATGATATATCTGAGAAGCATATATATTCATTTTTTCCTTCATTTCTGCATACCTGGGAATTTCTGCTGTCATAAACAAAAATAAGTGAGGAATACACTTGGATTATGCTACAATTTAATTGACTTGGGTTCACGAGATGCTTAGGGGATTAATACATTTGCTGCTAATCTAATGATCTGAGTTCATTCCCTGGAATACACACATGGAAAAGAGAAAATTAACTCCTATGTGTTACCCTCTGACCTCTACATGTGCCATGGAGCATGCAGATACAAAAGTGTGACTGTGAGTGTGTGTGTGTGTGTGTGTGTGTGTGTGTGTGTGTGTGTGCTGGCCCCCTCCATACAAAAAAGTCCAATAATTAAAAAGAAATTGTAGTCTTGCACCACTGTTTTTGGCATCTGCACTTGAAAAGCTGTGAGGGCAGTTTGGAAGTTCAGCGTCTTGTTCAAGAAGAAAGGGATCCCCCTCATCTTGTCCTGTGAGGTCACATCCATATAATCTCCTGTTCATGAACTGTCTTATTCAGCTCATGCTGATATAACAGAGTACCAGAAGCTGAATGATTCATAAATTAAAGAATTCATTCTCATATTCTTGGAGGTTGAGAGTCTCAATCCCATCAACAGCAGGTCTGGTTACTGGGAGAGAGTGTCTATCCAAGAAAGTAATATAGTTCTTCTTCTTCCAGGATAGAGTGGTCTGTACCGTCTCATGACTTAGAAAGTGATAAGTGTCTGTACCTTGAGTCTCAGCTGTGACTTTTTTCATAAAAAAGACTTTTGAGTGCTTGGAATCTCTCCATTGTGTGAGTGAATAAATGAGTGAATGTGTGTATGTGTGTATGTGCATGTGTGTGTCACTGTGTGTGACTCTGTATATGTGAGTGAACATGTATGTGTGGGCTAACGTATGTGCGTGTTTATGCATGAACGTGTCTATATGTGAATGTGGATGTGTGTGTATTTGAATGTGCATGAGTGTTTGTATATGTGAATATGTATATGTGTGTATAAATATGTGTATGTGTATATGTGTATGTGTGTGAGTGTGTATATGAGTGTGTGTTTATGATTTTTTTCCTTGTTAGGCTCATTCCATTTTTTTAACCATTACAATTCTGTCTCTGTACTGAACACTACTTTGTTATTGTTTCCCCTTTATATTAATTACGGGGTATATGCTGCTTTAATTCCTTTGAGAACACAAAACATTTTTTTGTCAAACTATATTTCTTTCCTGGGGTAAGTCCTCCCAAGCTTACCTTCTTTGTTGTCATTTGTATGTCCCTTTTTATGCTGCCATTTTTTGATTGTCCTTGCAAACAGTCCTCAATTCCCCCTTCTCTCAAATACAATTGAACACTTGTATTTATTTGGAGTGTTGACAGCTTTGCCCAAGTCTTCTCTTTGCTTTTCCCAACCTGGGAGAACGATTTACAATAATTCACCCTGGCTCGCTTCTTTGCTTCATGGAGAGTGCTCTCATATTTCCTTAGGGAAGCAGCTTGGAGGATTAGAAACCTGTTGGTGAGATTGTCTCATTGAGGCTTTTCATTTGACCATGTAGAGCTGCCAGCAGGACAATGGCTGAGCCTGGCCACAGACTCTATTTCCTTGGTTTTTTTTTCCTTATTAATTATTTCTGAAATTTTTATTTTAGAAGAT